>BQNB010009498.1:61120-86650 GCA_026074375.1 Tanacetum coccineum | reverse complement strand
ATCTAAGGTTACTCAAACTTTTTGCAAGCTTGGATTCGGGTTTAACAAGGATTAATCAAGAAAACATATTTAGGGTTTTCTTGATTAGGGTTTTGATTTTGGAAGCTTGGTTAGGGTTTATATCTTGTGTTCATCATCCTACTCATCTTCTATAAGGTCTATTTAAAGTATTCAATATTCATTTATTCATTATCTTTTATGTACATAATTGTTATATATGTTAGTCACCACCTAGATTCATTTTTGTGTTATATAAAGTATCTAAGATCTTATTAGATTCGAATTTTATGTTGAATATAGTAAAATGATACTTGAAATGAAGGGACATGCTTAGTAATAGTGTTAAATAAATTATGTGAATGATTTACAAATTAAATGGTGTTGAAAGTTTATTCACAAACTTATGTATCAAAAGATCACAAGGACATGGATTTCATTTGAACAAGTGTTATGGACTATTAGAGGACTTATTATATGTATGACATATGTTAGAAAACTTGGTAAAATAATGGTGCAAGGTTCCTAAATAAAAGTAATTATGAAACTTACTTTATTAATCAAAAACCCAAATTAACTTTAAATACTTACTGTTGAAATTCGACACTTAACCCATACACTTTATATTTTATTAAATTAGTACTCTTCACAAGGATCGTAAGCATGTAAAGAACTCGAAAAACGGATTTATAACGAAAAAGATATGACATTTACAAGTTTACATTAATTAAACGCATAAAAGTGATTTTATAAAAGTTATTATATACATATACCTACTGTTTCGGATCTAAGATATAAAAATAAATATTTTGTAAACCTAGTACTTTTCATAACGAATCCAAGGGCGTAAGAAACTCGAGAAACGGAATTATAATGAACGAGTTATGATTTAAACAAGTTACATATAATTAATTCTATAAAAACAGTTTTTATAAACTGTAATGAACAGTAAAAAGTTACTGTTCATCAGGGGTTTACTTTTTATAAATATGATATTTTGATAAATTTTCTCAATACGAAGTCATTGATGGACTAAGAAAAGTATAAAATCGGTGTTTTTTAAAACGATGAAGATATGAGGTTTGAAATCGCCAGCGTATTTTTAATTTTCTACACTTCTTTGTATAGAAACAATTAGTTAATATGAATATCATTTATGTAACCAAATAAAAACAATTAAACCATATATTTTTACAAATGATGCATTAGTAAATTAAAAAATTAATATTTTTTTCACTTACGATTACCCAAAAGTAATTTACTTTTAATTTAACAAGTACGGTTAATTATAATGTAACTTTTAAAGATTTAATAAAAACTAATAGGTTGTGGCTATGACTACTATAAAATGTGATTGCTTATTTTAGACATAATAATTATACTCATACGGCCTATAACTAATTAGGTTGCATTCGGATTGCCAAGACGATTAACTTATTTGATTTTAGATAAATCTAATCATTAGCTTACAGTGAGTTCATAGTCACGACTTTTATACATTTATATTGTTTACAAACTTTGGGGTGAGAAAACATGCATTGTTTACGTTTGGAGCGTAAGGTACTTCTTTAAACAATTACGAGTTGGCCTAAGTAGCTAAACCCACTATTGCCCACTATCATGAACTGTCAATTGCTAGTTAGCGAGCGCGAATGTTATGAATAGATCTATTTGGGATTGACATCCCCGTTCGGGTGAGTAGCTCTCACTAGTTTTGGAGGTCCGAAACACGAATGTATACATGTCGGAACAATTTGGATGTTGCGGGTTTAAACATCTACACGGGCCCATTATTTGCATTAAATTGCATACATAGATGTCGAGCTTCGGTGTCATGAGCTTAGCGCACTTCGTAACTACTTTTATGATATTGTATTCGTTACTTATCACAATTTTAGAAATCTTGCGGTCCTACTTTATACATTTACTAAACCTGTGAATTCACCAACTTTATGTTGACGTTTTAAAGCATGTTTTTCTCAGGTCAATAAGGTACAAGAAACAAGGATACATTGGTGGTCACCATTTTGGAGTCATTACATTAAAGATTTGGGTGCATTGCATTTTGGGAATAACTGTTATGTCTTAAAATCTTTACAATTTCATGGATGAACAATTTAAGCTTCGGGCTTTTGTAACAAACAAGTTTATTAAATCCAATGTATCATTTTTAAACGACTCATTTAGAGGTCGTTCTCATATCTTGTGCTATTGATCTATGAAGTAACACTCTCAGACCCATATTCCGCTGCGACCCATTTTGGGGGTGTTACAGATTGGTATCAGAGCCTAGGTTATAGAGAACCAGGTCAAATGTTTTTTTTACTTGGACTATAACCATTTTCAAACATTGCATCATACAAAAGTTTTTCACGGGACACATACACTATTGAGTTGCATTTGTTAATTATACTAAATGCTTACGTAATTTATATACGTACATACCTTATCATATATATATACCTACCCTACCTTGCGTATATTTGACACTTGTTTATATAAGAGTTATTATATAAATACTAGAGCATCTCTTAGGACAAAGTATGCTATAAACTCGTATGTCCTAAACATTATCTAGACACTAATCTATCTTATATAATATTATACCATCACTCATTCATACCATCGCCCATTCATACTATGATGCATGCCATTTCGCCATGTCACGTTTATCTTATATACTATGCTTACATAAAGCCCTGAATTGTCACAACGCCACGACCACACCTTGTCCTACATTTTTCTTTCTTGCTACTACTACACCACGTGCCGAAGTATTCACTCCGTTTGTCATCATATCTGATTCTAACAATGAGAGTACTACCTCACCCATGAGACCCGTACCACCGTCACCTACCGATATACACTACTTTCATCAGATTTACCACCTTCATCTCGTAAGAGATCTAGACCACTCTCTCCATCACTACCACCACCACAGCATATTAAGCCACTTGGGGATAACATATAGGCTAGCATCTGGAACCCTGAGAGGCACTCTGGCCCATGGACAGCTAGATTAGTCAGTGTAGCTCCATTTGTATTGTATCCCACTAAACTTGAGTAACACTCGGTTGGTAGCATTAATGAAAAGCTTGTACTCTTTTATTCAGGTAAAACGATGTATTAAGTATTAATCTACATTGTTGGTTATGAACATGCTACTGTATGCTGTCGATTTATTTATGCCATGGTTGCTCTCACCTTATACCTCTGCATGACGTGATCTCACTTTATATATATGTTGTGATCATGGAGTATCATGATTTTACCTTGGATGAAATCTCACATACATTTTATTCCGTGTGACCTTCAGGAAACAATGACAACCACAAAGCAAGGGATGAGTTTTGCGGAAGTCGAACAGATTATAGCCCAGCGAGTGGCTAATGCTATCGAGACTATTGTTATCTATGAGACAAAGACCCGCATGGCTCGCGAGTCAACGAACCAGATCAAACAACAGGAAGGAAAGGTAGCAGAGGATACTAACGACAAGAGGAAGTGGAAAGATGGCCGCAAGGGAAGCTCTAGCCAACAACAAAACAAAAAAAACCTAAGGCGATTAAAGCACATGCTGTCGGGCTGAGCAACAAGAAAGGCTATGCTGGAAAACAACCATTGTGTAACAAGTGCATGTTCCACCACACTGGCTTGTGTGCAGGAAAATGTGGAAATTACAAACGGTTGGGTCATCAAACTAGACATTGTAGGACCCCAGTCCTCAGAGTAAAACAAAGCCCCTCAATGACAAAACAGAAAGCTAAAGTTATCTGTTATGAGTGTGGAATACTAGGACATTTCAAGAGTGATTGTTCAAAGTGGAAATTTCAGAAACGTATAAACGAGTACCAGAAAGAAAAAGCTCTCAGAGGCTCAAGTGTCGTAGCAAATAATGTCCATGCTTAGAGAGAAACCCTCTTGTAGTGCCTAGTGAACCATAAGTACCACACAAAGTACACCAGTTTCGTCAACACACGCAAAAACCGCTCCTTGCTAGCGGATAGACTACCACTGCGCTGTCCCACAGTGCAAACATCTAAGCCTGTCACGTCACAGCTCTACAGCGCCCCCAAGCAAGACAACAACTTCTCTCACTCTCTCTCACTTCGCCTCACACAACCATACCGTCCTCCACACAACTCCGCTAAACACCTTTACCACATCGATCCCTTCCACGACATTGTATTGATGCACTTCATCTCCTCTTCTCTATCAACATCCCGTTGTGATATATAGCCATCCCTCACACCGTTAAATGTCATTACCTATAATCCATTATGCTAGAGCGAGCTATAGAATATACTTGCGCTAGATACTTCACTCACACTCCGACTAGCAACGAGCGCGCGAGCAACTACTTCCATCATCTCGAGCTCAAGTGTATTCATATCGCACAACCACTCCCCTCTCTCTAGCGCGTCACACTCCTGCACATTTCTTCTTAGACACGACCTCTACTACAGATGCAGCCACTATCAACTAAACCTCAACAAACTGCTGGAACGAATCGATCTTAAACAACACCTTTCAGTCTTACTTCTGATTAGATCCATGGGTAATGGTAAGATACTCACACACACTCTCTCGAGCACTCACACAGTCACGGACTTCACAGCAATCATTCTTAATCCAAATATGATGTTGCGATGACATTAAATTGCGTGTGCGAGCAACATCCTTCACGTAATGAGTGTGTATGGCATTGCCACAGATCCCACCCCGGGTGGATGATGAGTTTGAAAAGAGTACGATGGGGAGTAAAACTACAACTTCTTTCTATCTCTAACTTACCTTACAAAATAAAAATCCACATAAGAGCATTGATGGAATATTTTTAATCAATCAAAATATATTAAGAAATGCTTAAGAACTTTGACTAGAAGACGCTAAGGGGGGGGGGGGGGGGGGGGGGGGGGGGGGGGGGGGGACCAATAAAAACACCATCCCCTATGTCTACGGAAAACGTAGTACATAAAACAATTAGATGATGAAATATTTTTTAATCAATCAAAATATATTAAGGAAATGCTTAAGAAATTTAGACTAGAAGCCTCTAAGCCAATAAAAAACACTTTGTCTACGGAAACCAAACTCACGAGAGACGAAGAAGGTGAGTCCGTAGATAATACCAAATATAGAGGCATGTAGACCCGATATCATGTTTAGTGTTTGCCTTTGTGCACGCTTTCAAGAGGATCCCAAAACCTCTCACCTAGAAGCGGTTAAGCGTATCTTCTGATACATTAAAGGCACTATGCATTTAGGATTATGGTATCCTAATGCATAGAAACAATAGTGTATGCGGATTCAGATCATGCGGGAGATTACATAGATCGCAAGAGTACTAGTGGTGTTTGCACATTTATGGGATGTTGCCTAACATCTTGGTTTTCGAAGAAGCAAACCGCTCTTGCCATCTCTACAACCGAAGCGGAATATGTAAGCGCCGAAAAGGCATGTCAACAAACTCTATGTATGAAACAAGCTCTCATAGACTATGGCGTTAGGTTAGACGACATTCCAATAATGTGTGATAACAAAGGGGCTATAGACTTAAGTAAAAATCCCGTTTAATACTCACAAACAAAACACATTGAGATTCGTCATCACTTCCTTCGCGATAATGTTCAAAAAGGGAATATCTCTATAGAAAAGGTCTCATCGGAAGACAACATAGCCGATGTTCTAACTAAACTACTTAAACGTGAGTCATTTAACTACTTACGTCTAGGTCTAGGAATGATGGAACAAATTGATTAAGTTTTTGGCATAATAAAAAAATGATAATCATCAATGAACCATTTGTCAAAAATCTGAGAATTTTTTTTCTCAACAGGTGGTGGCCCCCTTAATTCATAAAAGGTGGCCCTCTTAATTTTAAGGGGACCACCCAGACTTTAAGGGAACTACCCACCTAACTGGCAAATTTTTTTTTCTTTGTGTCTAGGTTTCTATTTTACACAAAAACACAAGATTGAGAAAAGTTTATAAGCAAACTTTTACAAATTCATCTATCTAAATGCATATCTCATTATACATATATACAATAGTCCCAATCTATTATTTTCTAAAAAGGTTTTTCTCATAACTAGGAGCACATGAAAATCAATTTTCACATATTGTTGAGATATGCTAAAAACATTTTTCACATATGCATAATGTTCTCTTACTTGTTGTCAAAGGTATATAATCTAATATATATTTTCGACAATCTTGGTTGAGCAAAATTAAATCAAGGAGCATTTGAATTATTTCTTAGGTTTTACATGTCTTAGTGTCGAAATAATCCCTACTCCATATTTGTCGCACTTAGGCACACATTAGGATTTGCACAAAAGTTTGGTTCGTTTTTAACTTAACCCCCTTGTCAAGATAAATCATTTATGCATTATATCTAGTTACTATTTTATATGCTATTCACTCTTTTGGTTTTCAATTCATATATGTTTATATGCCAAAAT
Source organism: Tanacetum coccineum (assembly GCA_026074375.1). Lineage (NCBI taxonomy): Eukaryota > Viridiplantae > Streptophyta > Magnoliopsida > Asterales > Asteraceae > Tanacetum > Tanacetum coccineum. The sequence continues at coordinate 80,189 of BQNB010009498.1, read as the reverse complement.
TATGTGAAATTGTTTTATCCTACAACTTTTTATATATATGTAGAATGTTGAATGCTAAATTGCTATGTGCTACAAAATCTTAATTGCCATAAAAGGATGGACTTGCTGCAAATTAACCACCAAAACAGAAACCCTCACACAAAAAGAATTTTAAGAAAAATCAATTTTTAGGAAATCTAGGAAATAGCAGTGGGCGTCCCCCTTAATTCATAAAGGGCGGCCCCCTTAATTTTAAAGGGATCGACCCCTAATTAAGGGGACCGGCCTAGGCAAACACGGGTAAAACAGTATTTTCACCTCCTTTTAACCAAATACCCTCTAGACTTAGCTACTGTTTCCTTAAAATTTACAAACATTTCTTGGATTTAATCCTTTAAATGTTCATTCTTCCCAATTTAAACATTTCCTCCACTATAAATACACTCTCAATCATCATCATCACAATCATACTCATCAATGACATCTCCTAACAAACCTACATCCAAACCATCAAGGGTAGCCAAAATGAATGTGAAACCCATTTGGAGGAAGAAACCAAACCTTTGCAACACATCTAATCTGCTCAATGGAACTTCACCAATGCCAAAACCACTCACTCCTCATCATGAACCATCTCAAGAAAACAATCACCCAAATCAAGCATTACCAAATCCTTACATCAAGGACACTACCACATCACCACAAGTTGTCTCACATCCTCCATTTCCCATCTCACCCATCAATTCACATGTTACTCACACTCAAGCTCCACCTCAAAATGACAACCAAACTCCTTACATAAAGGACACTCCCACATCACCACAAGTTGTCTCACATCCTCCACTTCCCATTTCACCTATCAACTCACATGTTGCTCACACTCAAACTCTATCTCAAAGTGATAACCAAACTCAACACACACCACCTCTATCTCCAAGTAGAGAGAACCTAATTGATGGCATTAATCAACTTCAAGACCTATCAAACCTCTTAGCCATGCATCTATCTCAACAACAAAACAACATTCCCTCATCACCTTACTCTCTAAACCTACAACACACCCTCAACATTAACCAAGTTGAAACCCATGTTACGTATTGCCCTTGTTGCATTTTCACCCAAAAACAATTCCTTGCTTTAAGTGAGGATATCAATTGGATTGAATTCCTCCTCACTCGACCTCATCCACCACCTAGAGTTAAAAGAGATTATCCCTCCATAACTGCCTTCGCTCCAAACTCTACAACCAACTAATCTCGTGATATGCATCCAAATAATCGTCAAACCCTTTTGTGTCGCAAGCAAGTCAAAAATCCTTCTATGGCTATTTAGGATTTTTCTTCATGTATTAATATGCTTCTAAAGCATATTTGTTTTTCTATTTATGTATGCTTGTGTGTTGTTCACACACATTGTCCTAAATGAATGAAGTATATGTTGCTTTGATGTTTGCTTGCACTTGTCATATTTTTCCTTCCTTCTTGCTACATGTTAGAAATATTTGTATTGTTCTAACTCGTTTTTGTAGCCAAGAAACCATAGCTCGATTCCTTGGTGCCCTCGAACGAGGGGGAGCACACATCAAGGGGGAGCATTTATTCCGTCGATTTAACTAGCAATTCTCGACGATGTCTTTTTGATTCTACAAAAAGGGGGAGAAATGACATGAAACTCACTAAATACTTGTTTAAAAATAATTTTACATTTAATGAGTTTAAATTTTGTAATCATCAAAAAGGGGGAGATTGTTGATAAAATATAATGCCTAAAAACATTACTAATATTTTTCACATCTTTACGTTTTGATAATCACAAAATATAAAAACGTTCAATGTAAAATTAAACGTAAACAAGTAATTAGTAGTAAATTTTCATTTCGAAATTTATATCACTTCAAGGTATGAATAAATAAATGCTTAATGCATTTTATGATCAAAGGAAATTTTTATTCAACCTCACACTTTTATAAAATGTTGTAAACATTTTTATAAACATTACAAAACATTTTCTACAATTAAAAGAAATGTTTTATTCAAAATAAACATTTTGAAATTCAAATTTTCGGACCTAAAACGGCTAGAAAAGTTCCAGAAAATTCCCCCTACACAAAAGACAAACTGGGGAGCCCCTAGTCTAGGGCGGCCCCCTTAAATACACGGGCGGCCCCCTTAATTTTAAGGGGACCGCCCACCTATTTAAGGGGACCGCCCATAGACTGACGCTCCTCCAGTTTGTCCTATAAATACTGGACTTTTCCCCACTATTTTCTTACCTTTTGCACTCATTCTTTCTGTTCTAAAACAGCCCACACATCTCATTAAAATCCTTTGATCCATTTAATCAAAACTTTTTTTCCAAGGTGATCCAAGCTCAATTCCTCAAGTGCAAGAGAAGAATACTTCCATCATCAAGTGAAGAAGTATTACACCTTTGTGTGTTGTTGCAATCTTATTGCATCCATATCATAACTTGTAAATCATTTGTAAATCTTGTAAAGTTGTGTAGTAGTTAGATCTTGGTGATTGTTGTAAGTATAGTTGGATCTTGGTGATCTTTCCTAGTAGTGTTAGTTAGGTGTGATTATAGTAGTGGCTTGGTGAAGTAGTGGTGTGAAGAAAACTAAGGTGTGAAGAAGTTGTGTAGTCGTGATCAAGTCGTGAAGCAAAGTTGTGTAGTGAAGTTGTGAAGTTGTGGTAGATTGGTTCTAGCTAAGATTAGAACTCGACATCTAGCTTAGTGTCAGAAATCAAGATATAGACGAAAGTTTGTGTAAGGTTTTCTCTTGCCATAAGGGAGTTTTGGTACATAGTGAAGAAAACTCTCGAGTTAGGTGCTCGAGGAGTGGAGTAGGGCGAAGAGGTGCTTCGTTACCGAACCACTATAAATCCTCGCGTTGTGGTTTGATTGTTCTTACTCTTATCTCTTGTCTTACATTATTTTCTCATACTATCCTATTAATTATTTAGATAAGTATATTGTTCATATTGTGCAAGTGTTGAATTCACATAAAGTTGAATCTAGAATTTTTACAAACACTTTAAAACCTTAAATAAAAAAGCGGTAAACTATTCAACCCCCCTTCTAGTTTTCCACATAATTGACCCTACACGACAGCACATCACCTCTGTATACGCCACAACACAATGGTGTATCAGAAAGGAGAAATCGAACTTTACTTGATATGGTTCGATCCATGATGAGTCTAACTACTTTGCCAATGTCCTTTTGGGGAGATGCTCTAGAGTCTGTTGCACGCATACTCAATATGGTTCCAACAACGAAGGTTAATAAGACGCCATACCAAATGTGGCACGGGAAAGTCCCGAATTTTTCTTACTTGAAGGTCTAGGGTTGTGAGGCACTTGTCAAACGTAACACGATTACAAAGTAAAAATGAACAGAATTTATGACGCCAAACAAACTTGAGTCCAGATCCTGTCAAGGTGCAATCTTCCGTCAGGAATATCCAAAGGAAACAATGGGTTACTACTTCTACTACCCACTCGAGAACAAATTTTTTGTAGCTCGTTATGCTGAGTTTTTTGAGACACGTCTCATAAAACAAGAAGCAAGTGGGAGCACCGTAGACTTTGATAAGATTCAAAGCTAAGATGTACAACCTTCTGAGAACACTAGCCAGCATCAACATGAGGTCGAACACGATGTTGTAGACACTCAAACTGATGTAATTCCCGTTCATAGATCCGTAAGGATACCTCAAGCACCTGAACGATATGGTTTCTATATTGATGCCGAGGAACATGAGTTAGGAGATCACGGTGAACCTCCTAACTATCGGGCTGCATGATTTATCGGAATCCTTAATCCGAAAAAGTGAGCTGAATCAATGAACGCGGATAGGCAATCCAATGAAATGAAAACCAAGAATAGAGACTTAAGTTGATCTTCCTCCTTGCAAGTCTGTTAGGAGTAAATGGCTCTTCAAGAAGAAGACCGATATGGATGTCAATATAAATACCTATAAAGCTCGTCTTGTAGCAAAAGGTTTCACTTAAACCTACGGGGTTGGCTATGAAAAAACCTTCTCGCCTGTTGCAGACATAAAAGCTATTAGGATTCTCATAGCCATAATAGCGCAAATGGATGTCAAAGCCGCCTTCTTAAATGGTCGCCTAAACGAAGACGTTTATATGGTGCAACCTGAGGGGTTTGTGAATCCTAAACATCCTGGACGAGTATGCAAGCTTCAAAGATCCATTTATGGACTTAAGCAAGCTTCTCTAGGTAGCTAATGAACAAGAATATTGAATGAGGAAATCAAAAAGTATGGTTTCACTCAAAATCCAGACGAGCCATGTGTATATAAAAGAGCTAGTCGAAGTATCATTGTTTTCCTAATCTTATATGTCAATGACATATTACTCATGGGAAACAACATTCCAATGCTACAAGATGTAAAATCATGGCTTGGAAAATGTTTCTCCATGAAAGACTTAGGTGAGGCAGCATACATTTTTGGAATCAAGATCTATCGAGATAGATCAAGGCGATTGATTGGTTTAAACCAAAGTGCATACATTGACAAAATCTTGAAACGATACAAGATGGACACTTCCAAACGTGGAACTATTCCAATGCAACCTAATGTAGACTTGAGAAAGTCTCAAGGTCCCTCCACACCGGCAGAGGTGAAGCGAATGAAAGGAGTACCTGTACGCAATGAGGTGCAAGTACATGTGTATTTTCTATTCTTTTTTACATCATAGTTGAAACTCAATTCTTTTAAATTTAAATCAGGAGGGAATTAACTTTTATTTTATTTTTTTATTTTTTTAAAAAGGTTAATGTAAATTAATTTTAATGATTACTTAATAAAAATGATTTAATTTTTCAAAATCCAAATCCCCCTTTCTTATATAAACTAGTTATAAGTTACGTACACGTACGTCGCCTACACATAATTTAAATTTATTTTAAAATTTTAATTTAATATACGGGCATATGAAAAATTCTTCTGTTTAATGTTTTGTAATTGTGATATTGGTATAACTAATAATTATGCACGTGGTTTTACAAAAAAAATCATTATGTATTGATATCAATGTTTTAAAACCCGGGTTGACCCGGTCGGTTGAACTGTGAACCGGTCGGGTGACCGGAAGCCGGATCTTGCCGATAAACCCGGTTGAACTGTGACCCAGTGGCTCGACTGGGTCAATTAAAAACCGGTTTTTCAAACATTGATTAATATTTTGTAAAGAATTTGTTGGATGAAATATTTAACTTTGTTTAACTCACATGAGTGTTGATGTTGTTGTTCAAATTTACCTATTAATATTATGTTGTACACAATCTGCGAGTTTAATAGAGCTTTTTTTCTGATATCATTATATAAACTTTAAATAGATTTTATATATGTTATATTTTTAAAGTATGAAGTCTAGAGGGTATAAAGTTTAAGGGGGTATTTGTTTATTTTCGAAAGTTATTAAAAAATATAAAAAATTATGGTGGCGTTTAGTTGAAATTTATTAAATTTTATTTCTGTTTTAAATAAATTCTTAATAAGGAATAATTTCTTACTCAAGAGAAAAGTTGAGAATTTTAAAAACCTGTTTAGATGGGAGTTGTATTTTTCCTTTTAGAAATGAAGAATAGTAAAATGTGATTTTCTCTTTTTTTATTTAAAATTAGGAAAATGAGAATTTTCTTTTTTTTTGAAAAATATTAGAAAATTGTGCGACTAAACAAGTTTTCAGTTTTTCCATTCTCAAATGAAATTTTTCTTAGAAAAATGAGATATTTTTCCCCAACTAAACACACCCTATAAGTTTCAATTAACTTAATATAATTTATTTAAAATTTAACCACTAAATTTTTATTAATTACCTTTTTGTTAAGTTTTTTGTTTTTCATAAATTTTACACATATATTTTATGCTTTTTTCTCCACATTTCTCCACTAATTTTTTCAGTTTTGACAAAAATCGATTCAGTTTTGACCTTTTTAACCAATCAGATCGCATGATTTTGTCTGTGTGTCAAAATCAAGTTACCTGATTGGTCTAATTTCTTTTTCTATAAGATCGAATCTCATTGAAAACTTTAAAATTATCTAATTTTTTTATTTTATATAAAAAAAATGATTTAAAGATAGGTTTTCTAGTACACCTGGTCGAGCATGATTCGCGGTTCAATTGGATTTTTCTTTGATCCGGTTTCCAATGACTAAACTAGTTTCAAGTTTAACGGATCAAACCAACCCGTTTAAAAACTTCCATAAATAGTAAAAACTTTTCTTCCATTGGACAAAGACTTGTAGAAAACAAGAAGTTAAAAAAAGGAGGGAAAAGGTCTAACTTGGTGGTACCACTTCATGTCCAAACCGCGTAAAATATAATATAAAGAATTGTTTGCAAAGACTTTTAAGTCAATGGAATTCAAAGCCCACTTGGTTTACTATAAACAACTTCAAACTGTTGATTACATTTATAGAAACCAATTATATTCACTATTTAACTCTTGTTCCTAGATGTTAGCAACTGCATCCAATCTTTACTAATCACCAATCAGATATTAGTTAGGTATGTTTTTTTTATATTTTGCAGAAAATTTAATGTATGTGTTTTTTATTTTGTGATTTGTGGATTAAGTTTTTGCATTATTTTTTGTGTCTGGTTTGTTGTTGCATTAAGGTGTTTGTTTAGATTTGCATCAAAGATTCTTGTGATGGGTTGTTAGGAACTTAGGATCACTATGGCCAGAATCGCAACCCAAAGCCTTTGGTCTAGTGGTATGTGGGTTCAAGCTCGCTGGAGTCATGTGTGAAATATATTGTGAGATAAGATGTGAAAAAATTGTCGTTCTAAAAAAAAAAAATACGGCCAAAATCCGCTCTAAAACTAATTGGCGATAGAAGGAGTAGCCCACCACGATTTAAGTAACTTGAAAAGTTGTTGTTTTTATCGACGGGGATAGAGTTTTATGCACATCCCATACATGGGACTTTGACGGTTGCATTTTTCTATAAAAATGAACATGTGGAATAGAAGAATGCGAAATAAGATAATCAGCCGTAACAAACCGGGTTAGGGGAGATAGCGTCTTAGATTAGATAGTCAGTTTTTTTTTTTATGTTTGATAATTTGGATTATCTAAGGTTTTTGATAGTAAATACTGTAACTCGAATATGAGAATTAGTTTTATTCAAAAGTAGATTAGATTAGTTGACCCTAAAATAACCAACTGAGCTTAGCTCAGTTGGCCACCTGAGGTCTCCTAAGGAGCTTTGGGGGAGGTTTTACCCTCCTAGGCAAGGTCTCAAGTTCGAGTCTTGTCTAGGGCGATATGGGTTTCCTTCACGCGTTTGCGGAAGGAAGGTGAAGTGGCTTCTGGGCATGACCTATGAGTGGTCTCGCTACGCCTTCTTGGGCTAGGGGCCATGTATCCACAATTGCCTGTTCTAAAAAAAAAAAAAATGTTGACGCTCTAAAAATAGTAAGTTAATCCGAATCATGCTTAAACGAATTTGCATACTTGATTTATCCGCAAGTGGAAAAATGAGAATGCACTAATAAGATAATTATTCTGATAACGCAATGCCAAACATGAAACACGCTCTAATAGGTTGAAATTATCTCGACCACATGGTACGTGCTATATGTGGGTTTGGTTTCAAATGTTTAAATGTAGTGTGTTACATGTTTCGTACCCATAGGTTGAACTTATCGATCATAATCATTTTTGAGGTTTTTTTAAGTCGAGAAATTCTTTTAACTGTATGTTTGGAAGTGAATAACATTTTAAGGTCGTTCTTAGGAGATAAGCAATTTTTAGTCTTTTGATAAAAACCGATCATTTGCTTATTCTACTCTACAATAAGCAGTTTATAATAAGCATTCCGAAGCGCCCCCTAGATATATGTGCGTGTAATGTTTCTTGGTACCGATTTTCAAGTTGTGTTAACCCCTTTGGATACCATATCCAAGCTATCAACAACATAAGGTTCTTTGGATTGCTTGTTTTAAAACTACTTTATGAGCATTTTTCCAACACGATACACGTTACCACAGCCTTCCATAGCATAGATTTCACCGCGCAATCATGTGATTTTGATACTAAATGCAGGTAGCTGCTCAAAATCCGCATCTGCTTTCATTTCTAGATCATGAGTTTCTAACGTCCCCTGTTAGCGTTGCTATCTCAACAACACTCGACACCATCCAAGCTACACAATCTACCCCAATCCAAAAACAAAATTTCAACAAACTTTCGTCATACTTAAGAAATATACAAGTTATTTTACCAGAACTAACTAAATGCAACATCGAAGATTCTGAAACCTTAAAAAGTGCCATTCATCTTCTTACCAAACATATTTCCAGTACCAACTCACTCGCTCTCGAATGCACCACAAAAAACAAAATCTACCTGTTACTCAACTCCAAGAAAATCGTCACAAGCTTAGAAAACCACACGAAAGAAATTAGTGCTGCTCTAAAGCTTCTTCCTCCTTTGATCTCAAACAGTGGCTTAAGTGAAGAGATTCTCGCCTTATCAAACCTCATGCTCGAAGAAAAGTATCGTGAAACATCCAAAGAGTTAGAACTTAATGAGAAACTTGAGTTGGGTATCCGGGAAAGAAACCTTGACAAATCCTACGCAAATAATTTGCTTAAATCCATTGCAGATGCTGTGGGGATCTCAACCGAACAGACGGTATTAAGACAAGAGTATGAAGACTTCAAACGTGAGATGGAAAACATAAATACTTTACAAGCCTGTGGGAGGTCGCGAAATTGTGGCATTTAAATGTAAAGCAGATATCTTAGCAAACGGTAAGGTAAGCGGTGTTGGTGGCGGAAAGCAACGGTCTTATTTTAGTAAGCGAAATTCTTTAGGAAGGCAACCATTGGAGCCACTTCAATCGTTTTACTGTCCAATAACGTGTGAAGTGATGGAAGATCCAGTTGAAACACCATCTGGGCATAGTTTTGAGAGACATGCGATAGAAAAATGGTTATCAGAAGGAAATGATTTGTGTCCAATCACTAAAACGCCATTGAAAGTGTCGGGTCTGAGAACAAACAAGACACTTCGTCAGTCAATAGAATGAGTTGCCGAGACATTGAATACCCTTATTTCATAGGTCTATGAAGTCGAGGATTGTTTCCAATGATGAGGAAGATGTTGTTGCGTCGTTAGGGAAATTGAAAGATTTGTGTCTGGAAAGAGAACTTCACCAAGAGTGGATGATGATGGAGGACTATTTGCCTGTTCTTGTTTCGCTTCTTGCTACTAAGAATAGAAAAATTAGATCCCATGCTTTAGTCATTCTTCGTATCCTTGCAACCGACCATGATGAACGGAAGGTATGCATGTAATATGTGTTTTTAAATCGACTAGGGTCGGGCGGGTTAGGTAAACTGCCAGAGCGGGTTCTGATTGAAATGGGTCCTTTTTAGTATAGATCGGAACATGCCAGGTTGGGTTGGCCCAACAAACACATTTCTGTCAAATTGTTATGATTATGTATCAAGGGTGGCAAGGATAGGGAAGATTAGATTACATGTCAAAACGGGTTCTGGTTGTAATGAGAAACTTTTTAGCACAGATTGACATGGGTCATTTGTATGGTACTGGTTGAAATGGGCCGGTTTGGGTTGACGCTCAAAAGTTTTCTACTTTAACTTTTCCGCTTTAAGAACTCGAACAGTTCACAAGCGAAGGTCTATTAGAAAAATCCAGTATCCTCAACTATAAGTTTCTGTATATGTTACTCAGTTCTGTTGTCACTTGCTTGTTTGATCAATCGAGCTGAGGTAATCTAAAATATACACTTTTTAAACAGAAAAAACACATATTATTTATAATCAATATATGAGAGGACCAAATATATATACATGGTATCGAACAAGTTTTGACTAGGGACCAATCAACAAGTAAAGGCAACAAAAAGAAGAATAATATTGATAATAATCTTATTTATTATCAAGGTGGCAGTAAACCCGAAGTGGGACACAACAACTCGAAACCTATTCCATATGAGCGTACGGCACCTATAGTGATTTATATTTAAATTTTGGTTTCAGCTAGTATTCTTATTTCTTTATGCAAATAAAATGATTGTTTCATTTTCTTTAAGATTGTTGGATACTAATTTATGTAGAACGATGATATGTTCACATTCTAAAGATGGAGACATCTATCAATTCAACACCACAAAGTTGTATGGACTGAGATCATTGACATTGTTTTTACCGGCACAGAAGTGGGATGGGTCGGTTATTTGCGGTCCCAATCTTAAATCGTCTCGAACAAAAAAAGTAGCCACTTTAACATATTCTTAAAGTGAAGAGTAGACAAACAAAAATCTTAAATGATCCTACCCAACATCATCAGAAGGATCATATGATCCATTATGTCCATATTGGTTGAACTTGTTGATCTGTGAAGACTCAAGAATGAAAGGTGACATATTCCGTCCTTTGTGTTATTATGGGAGGGCGTTTCTTTAGCTAAGAATAATTTCATATATCAACTTATTTTTGTGATTAATTTCATATATATTCAAATTCAAAATAATATCAATAAATGCATAATATACAATGTTTTTAATACATTTTTGTGTAAAAATATGAAATTTCTAACTAAAAAGAGGGTTAACTAGGGCATTAGAGCATTCTGGTGATGGTTTATGTTCATTTCTTTAGCTACTCTAAATTTGTAAGTGAAATATGTTTGGGCAAATATGAAATTTATAAGTGAAATATGTTTGAATAAATATAAAATTTGTATCTAGCTAGGTGTGAACTCTTAACCTCCCGTGAGGACATCAAACACTTAACCACCATGCCACGTATTAATTATTTGCAAGACTAAAAAATTAATGAAATTGTATGTTAATCAACCCCACGTGATTAACAATTCCACTGAAAAAACACGTATATCATGTTAATTATATTTAAATAAGCTGGATTTGGCACATTAGAGGGGAGAGAATCGTCGGCTGTTGGCTTGGTGCCAAGCCATGGCGCCAAAATGGCCAACGGCGCACGACTCCATGGCTCGCGCCAAGGGTCTTCGCACCGTGGCTAACAGCCCACGCCAAACTTAAATTTTTTTATTTTTTTATTTATTTTTTATTTATTTTAAATCTATCCGTTAAGGGGAGCGGATATTCAAAAAAATACCCCCAAAATCACAATTTTACCCCTTTAAAAATCCTATAAATACCCCCTTTTTATTTCATACTTCACACACACTTTCAATACATCTTCTACTTCACATTTCTCTACTTCTCTATATTTTTCACTCAAAAAAAAATGAATCCCAATCCCAACCCCAACCTACCAAATTGGATTTCCGGTATGCTTAACGACCCAACCAACCAAATTCCGGGGTCGTCTTCGAATCCGGGCTCCTCCACTCAACCGGCATTCAACCAAATGCCTTACTATCCCAATCCAAATTACCAACCTCAATTTACTAACCAAGAAGAATTGTTGATGTTTCAACAATTTAAAATGCAACAAATGCACCAACAACAACCACAACAATTACCAAACCAATTCACCACTTCCCAACCACATTCCGAGCAACAATCGCACCACTTTGAAGTCGAAGATACCGAAGATGAAGACGAGCCGGTTCCGACCCCGACGTCGAAGCCTAGCCGCGGCGTCCGTTTGAAGTCGAAGGCAAAAAAAACAAAGAAAAAGAACCGCCACTTGAGAAACAAAAAAGAATTCGTAATGCGTGGACTCAAGATGAGGAGTTGCTTTTGGCGGAATGTTTCATTCAAGTTTCCGAGGATCCAAAAACCGGGTGTGATCAAAAGCGAGATACTTTTTGGTACAAAATCCAAAATGTGTACAATACGGAAGCGAAGAAAAAAGGCTTCACGGAGCGTACCAAGAACATGTTGACGGGTAAGTGGACTCCAATGAATACCTCGGTTCTCAAGTTTAATCAATTGGTGCAAGAAACCGCGGTTCATAGTGGGGAGAATGATGATGATCATATGTCGAGGGTGCACACGTTGTATGATGCAACCGTGGGGGGTGAGTTTAAGCACCGGAGTGCTTGGCTTTTTTTGAAAGGCAAACACAAGTGGACAAACCCCGATTCGACTTTGCAAAGAAGAAATCGTCTTTTAGGCACCGACGAGGAACCGGAGCATTTTGGAGATGATGATTTGCCTCGACCACCCGGTTTGCAACGACTTGCTAAAAGTCAACGTACGGGTTCTAACTCGACCGCTAGCTCCGGTTCAAACCCGGCCGCGTATCAAGAATTCATGGCGGAACAATACGAGTTAGACCGCAAAGCCAAAATGACCGTTCTCGAGAGAGAGAGTGAAGACCGAAGGCGGTTGATCCAATCTCAAAGGATTGCGGAGGACATGCGTGTGCTACAAATCGACACACGCGGGATGGATGCGGCCGATGCCGCTATCATCAACGCCCAAAAGGCAAGAATCCGAGCTGCATATCCACCACCTCCAAACTAGTCGGCGCCGCCAAATTTGTGATTTTTAATTCTATGCATTTTAATTTTATGTCTTTTAATTTATGTTTTTTTTTTATGTATTGTGTTCTTTAATGTAATATTTTTATTTTCAATGAATTTATTTTTAGTTTTATAAATAAGTGTATTTTAAATAAATATTCAAAAAAAAATTTAAAAAAATGCTATGGCACCAGAATTCTGGTGCCAAACCACTCCCACTGAATTCTAGTGACATGGCATTTCTGGTGCCAAACTCCATTTTGCTGACGTGACACCACTTTTAGAGTTTGGCACCACGCCTCCCTGTGCTCTAAGGAATATAAAATTACGTATAATGGAAGACAGAAGGATAAGAATGGAGACACTTTTGTATCATTTGGAATGGATAAATGATGGGAGTATAATATTCTACTTCACGATCGTCCTGTCCACCCACTTGCACTTTCTTTTTTAAGTAAGTATCAAACTCCCTTTTTACATGGAGAGTCCTGGTTCCTCTATTCGATTTTCTGAAACGTTTGTGAGATTGTACAAGTCGCTTTCCAGTACCTAACATATTCGATAAGCTAACCTAAAAAACAAAACAAAACACTTATGCTTTTGAAAATATATTCGTTACAAGTTATAACCTATATGATATTCTTTACAGTCTATAATATATTCCGCTTCATCTCTCGATTGTTGATTCTCCTTTCATTCAGACATAGATATTATTTCGTTCTGGAACCATTTTTCTTGCCTTCGGAAAATTAGTTATAAGTTATATAACTTATATGATATTTCTTTTAGCAGGTGATTGTATAAACTTATGTTTTGGGCTTAGTTTTATATTTCTAAAGCATATAAATAATATTCCCTCCGTCTCATTTATATTGTTTATGTATTTATTTTAGATTGTCTCAAATTAAGTGTTTACTTTTAAAAATAGATAAAAAGTTTAGTTTGAGTTTATCAAATTATTCTCACTTGATGTTATTATTACAAACATGAAAGAAGTTCAAAAATAATTAGTTAAAGGTAAAACTATTATTCATTGAGACATGTGATATGCGATTTCGTTTATTACGTTCTTGAATGAGTTCTTTGACCTTCGTGACTGTCTTCATTTCACTTACTTCTTCTTGTTTTAGCTTTCACGAAATTATATACTGTAGTTGCTCATTAGATATTATTTTGATTATATATTGTTGTTGCTCATTAGATATTATTTTGTTTAGCAAGATAAATATCTTTGAAGTTCAGGACGGATTTATTTTATTTTAAAGGTGTTGCATAATTTTTTAAAAGGTCTTGCACATGCCAAAAGAAAGATACTCCTGGAGAAAATTTACTCACGTGCCAAAAGAAAGACACTCCTAGAAAAAATTATACTCTTACACATTTGTGAATCTAAACGACACAGTTTTGACCCCCCATTTCACTGTTCATTTTAAGCACTGTAGCACTGTAGCTACAGTGCTACAGTGCTGGGCCAAAAAAATTAGCCCAACAATTTGGGCCGGCCTAATTAGTTTTACTCACATGCACTTTGCCAATCGATTTGAGAGTCCTTCTGGTCCTTGTATTGATATTGATTGTCATTTGTTCAAAAAGCTTTCTTCTGAGCAGGTGGATGACTTAGAGTGTGATGTTACGTTTGATGAGATCAAGAAAGCGGTTTGGGATTGCGGAACCAATAAATCGCCAGGTCCGGACGGTTTCTCATTTGATTTTATTCGTACTTTTTGGGATATTCTTAAGCATGATTTTGTTAATGCGATCCGTGAGTTTTTCATCTCAAGTAAGTTCCCTCCTGGATGTAATTCATCCTTCATTGCTCTAATCCCTAAGAAACATGATGCGAAGTTTGTTAAAGATTACAGGCCAATTAGTCTCATTGGGTGTTTTTACAAGATCGTTTCTAAGATTTTGGCTAATCGTCTTAAGATGGTAATATCTGAGCTTATTAGTGATGTTCAATCTGCTTTTGTATCCAACCGTCAAATTCTTGACGGTCCTTTCATCTTAAATGAGCTTATTTCTTGGTGCAAAGCTCATAAATCGAAAGCCATGATTTTTAAAGTGGATTTTGAAAAGGCTTTTGATTCTGTGAGATGGGACTTCTTAGATATTATTTTAAGAAACTTTGGGTTTGGCATTAAATGGAGAGGATGGATTCAAGGATGTCTTTCGTCGGCTATGGGATCTATTCTTGTTAATGGTAGTCCGACCGCTGAATTTAAGTTCCACAAGGGTTTGAAGCAAGGAGACCCCTTATCTCCTTATTTGTTCATCTTAGTTATGGAAAGTTTGCATCTTTCTTTCAATAATATCATAAATGCTGATCTTTTTAAGGGTATCCGATTTGATGATTCGTTGACGTTATCTCATCTTTTCTATGCTGATGACGCAGTCTTCATTGGCAAATGGGATAGAGCAAACATCCTTACCATAGTTCGTATGCTCAAATGCTTCTTTTTGGCTTCGGGTCTTCAAATCAATATTCTTAAGAGTAAACTCATGGGCATTGGAGTCTCTAATGAGGAAGTTCTTGCGGCAGCTAACATTATTGGGTGTTCTACTTTTTCCACTCCGTTCTCTTATCTTGGTGTCAAGGTTGGGATGTCTCCTTCTAGGAGAAAGGCTTGGGATGAGATAATTGGTAAGGTTTCTAACAGATTATCAAAATGGAAAATTAAGACTCTTTCCGTTGGTGGACGTCTTACGTTAATCAAGTCTGTCCTTACGTCCTTGCCTCTTTATCATATGTCGCTTTATAAAGCTCCTTTGGGTGTTCTTCGTGACTTGGAATCCCTTCGCAGAAAATTTTTTAATGGTGCCGATATAAATGAAAAGAGATTCTCTATGATTAGTTGGAACAAAATTTTGGCTTCTAAACAAAAAGGAGGGCTAGGTGTGTCCAGCTTCTTTGCGCTTAATAGATCCTTATTATTTAAGTGGGTTTGGAGATTTCTTTCGCAGGATGCATCCCTTTGGCATCGTCTTATTGCTGTTTTATATGGCAATCGTTCTCCTTTTGTTCACACAGGTTCGGTTTCCAGTTTATCCCCTTGGAATTGTATCTTGAAAGAGCTCAATTCTTTGTCCGCAAAAGGTATTAACCTTCTTGCGCTTTTGAAAAAGAAAGTGGGAAACGGTGCGAACACTCTCTTTTGGGAAGATTGTTGGATTAATGATGTCCCCCTTAGCAGATCTTTTCCTCGTTTATATGCGTTGGAGCTCAAAAAAGGTATTACGGTTGCAGATAAACTCATTGATGCTTCGTTTGTTGCTTCTTTTCGTAGAAACCCCCGTGGAGGGGTGGAAGAAGAGCAGCTTCACCATCTAGTTGAACTTGTTGGGTCTATATCTTTATCTCCTTCCAATGATCGATGGGCATGGCTTCTTGGATCTTCTGGTGAGTTTTCTGTTCACTCGGCTAGAACATTTATTGATGATATTCTTTTACCTTTTGTTGGTGACGTTACTAGATGGGTGAAAGTGGTTCCAATAAAGGTAAATATTTTAGCGTGGAAAGTTTGTTTGGATAAGCTCCCCACGAGACTTAACCTTTCACTTCGTGGGATTGATATTCCTTCTATTATATGCCCAAATTGTGGTTTAGCTGGAGAATCATGCTCGCATCTTTTCTACTCTTGTAATTTAGCTCGGACTTTATGGCGTAAAATTGCTCGATGGTGGGAAATTGATATTCCAGATTTTTCTTGTTACGAAGAATGGATTGCTTGGTTCAAAACTACTCGGTTTTCTAAAGCTCAAAAGGAAATGCTAGAAGGGGTCTTTTATGTTATGTGGTGGATGATTTGGAAATTCCGCAACCAAGTGCTTTTTGGATCTTCTCATCCGTGTATGGAGCTTCTTTTTGATGATATTGTTTCGTACTCTTTTACTTGGTGTTCCAATAGATGTCAAAACAATATTGATTGGATTTTCTGGATGAAATGTCCTAAATCCATATCCTTGTAATTTTCTAGCTTCTTGCTAGTTTTTTTAATAATTTCAATTTGCCGTTCAAAAAAAAAACAGGCCCAAAAATTTGGGCCGGCCCAATTAGTTTTTTTTTTTTAAATTTGTCGGCACAAAATAGGGAGGAAAAAAATGTTACAAAAGTACCGACGCATTCAGATAAAAAAATACCCGCGGTAACATTTTCGAATTGACTTAAACAGACCCAAAAATTTGGGCCGGCACAATTATAAAAAAATACCCGCTTGGCACAAAATAGGGAGGAAAAAAATGTTACAAAAGTACCGACGCATTCAGATAAAAAAATATCCGCGGTAACATTTCCGAATTGACTTAACATTTCCGAATTGACTATACTGAAAAACTAAACCCACACTATTAAATATGAGACCGACAAAATAAACTCGCACAAAATTAAAGGAGAAAAAAAGAATTAATGACACGCAACAACGCGCGAAAAATTAACGCACCGCAGTAACGTGCAGGAAAAAATAAACTTACACTATTAAACATAAAAAAAGGCGCGAAAAAACAAATAAAAATAAATAAATAACACATTTCACAAGTAAAACAACGTCGTTTTGGCTCTGCTACAGTGCTTAAAATGAACAGTGCTACATTAGCGCTACAGTACCCCGGCCCAATGGGCTCGGTTACTGTTCATCGGCAAAAAAAAAAACTTTATTATCCCCCTCCTCTTTTTTGGCCAAAAATAAGAAAAATTTTTTTTACAAGAAGTACTCTCATCTTTAACTATTTACGACTTTCTATCGGCCTGGGCAAAAAAAAACGCGCGATTGTCATTTTATATAAGAACAAAAACAAACTATTAAACATGAGACCGAAAAAATTAAAAAAATAAAAATTTTAATGCCCCACAACAACGCTCAAAAAATTAACGCCCGCAGCAACGCGCGGTTAATCTTGCTTGTTTCATTAACATTGCCGAAGGTTTTGAACACCAAAATTTAGACAAAGTGCATCTCATTATAAAAGGATTTTTGACACAGTTTTACACTACAGAAGAAAAATCAATACAATTTTCATGCACCATTAAAATCCTCTTTGGTTCGCCGCTGCCTCTTAACATGTAGATTATAACATGGCAAAAGCTAATTTAAAAAATTGGTCACATATGCTTTTGTAAGTTTCAGATTAAACATTGCTAAAGTGTGTTATTTGAAACAAGAATATCATTTTTTAGAAAGAAAACATGTTACTCCTTCCGTTCCATTTTTATTGTTTATTTTTTATTTTTAGAATGTTTTAATTTAATTGTCCACTATTAAAAATAGACAGGGAAGTTTGATCAGGTTTATTATATTACCCTTGTTTGAAATTATTATTACAAACTTTAAAAAAGACTTTAATTAATTAGTTAAGTGTAAAACTGTTATTCTGTCAAAAAGTAAAAAAGATAAAACAATGCACTTTTATTAAACTGTGTATTTTTTGTCGGGAGACAATAATTTTAAGACGAATGAAGTATTTTTTTTTCTCAGATATACAAGTTTTTTTTTTTTAAATTGCTAAATCACGCAATTACACAATTATTAGATTGGATCTGTACAATCCCACAATCAATAACTTGGAATAATACAAATCAGTGAAATCACACACAACTAATTTATTGGATTCTATTGGTAACACTAACATTTAATTAGTCCTATTTGGTTGCTAACTGTTATATCGTTTTAGTTGTTAGGGAAGAAAACTAGTTTCTTAATTCTTAGTTAGAGGTTATTGTTTAGGGTGCTACTATTGGTACCCCCTGGCCCGCTAAAAGGTACAAAGATTCCTTTGTACCTCCTTTTTACAGTGCAGCGCAATTTTTTATCAGTTTCTGTTCCGTAATTTTTAACAGTTTCATACTTTTGACCTGTTAAACTTTATAATTTTCGTTCCGTTTTTTCCGTGTCACAGTTTTATAACATATATAAAATTATAAAAATCAAAAAAAAAATCAAAAAACATGAGGGGGTACAAATGATTTTTTAGGGGGTATTTATAACATAAGCCTATTGTTTACCTACCAATTATTCCTCAGTAACATGAACTCTGATTTTTTATTGATGTTCTTTGATTTTATTCATATATAGTACAATTCAGATATGAGTTCTTTCAACATCATATTAACCTGCCAGAGGTTTTTATTTTGAAGCAGTATCCCTATTTTCGGGATTACCTTGAGAGGTAAGGGTATTATCTGTTTACATTCTACCTTTCTCATACTCCGCTTGACGGAATTGGGTATATTAATGTTGTTCTTGTTGTTATTATGTTGTTCTTGTTGTTATTGTTGTTGAGTATAATTCAGATATTTGGTGATCAATTATTTATACTAAGTTACAGGGAAAAGTACTTGTTGTTAGGATTTAACATACTAGGTAACCAGTTTAGCTACGAGTACGCAGCGAAATAGATCTAGTTAAGGCACATAGATTAACACATATTAAAGTAAATAATTATAACATGAAAAGTAAATAATTACTTACATCTTGATCTTGAACTTGAAACAAGTAAAGTAGTTAAATTACTGCCTCTACGGTTGCTCACACAAACACGTCAACCGAGTACGAGTTGATTGCTAGTCACCTTCACGAATCCAAACACCTTGTGTATACTCCAATTACCAAATGCACCTTGTGAGATCT
>BQNB010009498.1:0-57427 GCA_026074375.1 Tanacetum coccineum | reverse complement strand
GACTTTATGAAACTCTTAAAACAGACTTATTCATATAGAGAAATTTGGATTAAACATGTCTAGTATTACACACGTAGGCATACTCTTTGTGACATGTTATGTGTTATTTGCAAAATTAGGGTTTTTGGACAAATTTAATACGGACATTAAACTATGAAATTTAATTTCTTGTGAAGCTTTAGTTTTATATGCGCAGTATGGGGTCGAATTGATCTTTAATATTCTTCCGCCCCACTACATGCTTCGGCATATGAGGGGATTATTGAAATTACTTGTGTCTTTGGACACTTGTAGGAGTACAATATAGAGTTTGATCAATTTGTAATCCCACCATATTGGCATCTATAAAACTAATGTTAACAAAAGGGGTTTCTTAACATATAATAGCATCATTAGTCAATTGGAAGTACGGCTCACCCATTATGGACAAACTATAAGAGAAGTTTAAGGTGGGTGGAAGTGAGGTTCCCCAAAATGGAGATACCGAGAACATTTGACAAAATGATGTCTATACCAAAAAGTTAACAAAATGTTTTCTTAACTTTGTGTTACAAGATGTTTTGCATGCTTCTTGTACACGATTTTGTCTCATTTATGTGTATACCCTTATGTAAAATTTTAAGTCTATGACAGCCAAAACTAGAACACATGCATTTTGATTGTCTTTTTTGGTCAGACCTCAGGGCCTTTCCAACCCATGGAAATTTTTTTCCATTGGTCAGACCTTTGTCAATTTCCGAACGTTCTTTTTTGGTGGACTTAAATCGAGTTAACTGGTCAGACCTCGGACCCGAGGCATAAGATGAGACCAAATATGCTTTTGACATTACTATAAGAGTTACTAATGTCACTAGTCTCATAAATCTAAGAGTTGCATTCCATCCAATTAACGCTCATCGCTTACCTTATGCCCCATTTGTTTACACGTTGGTCAGACCTCTGGTAATAAGTGGGAGGTCAAGTTGGATCTTAGTCTTATTAGTAATTAATTGGGTAGTTAATTCTTTTAAGAATTTAATTATCGACAATACTAATATTTGAACTTTTTCTAATTGTAGATGACAACCTCGTCAGCTAACAATTCGGTCTTTAGGGGTTTCTTCGAGAAACAAAAACTGACTGGACCCAACTTTATTGATTGGCATCGACAACTTAGGATTGTACTATTAATTGAGGATAAGTTGAATTACCTAGAGCAGCTAATTCCTCTTGCTCCTGTAGCTTCAGAGGGTCAGCTAGTTGCTCCTGAAATCACTGCAGCTCATACTGCATGGACTAAAGGATCAAAAGAGATTGTTGGACTCATGCTCATGACCATGGAACCAGAGATCCAACGAAATTTGGAAAACCTTCATGCTCATTAAATGTTAGAGGAGTTGAAAACTCTGTTTGCTCAGCAAGCAGAGCAGGAGCTTGTTCAGACTACGCGAGATTTTCACTCTTGCAAGCAGGAAGAAAAGCGGTCTGTTAGCTTGTATATTCTAAAAATGAAGGGCTATATAGACAATCTAGGGCATTTGGGGCACCCCGTGTCACTTGGCCTTGCAGTGAGTCTCATTTTGATCTCTCCACGCAAGGAATTTGACGGTTTTATGAAGAATTACAATATGCACAACATGGGGAAGAAAGTTAATGAGTTGCATGCTATGCTAAAGCTCCATGAGCAAACTCTGCCAAAAAACAACGCCTCTACTCTTCATGCTATTCGAGCAGGTAAAGTCCATAAAGTAAACAAGCACAAAAAACCACAACCCCAAATGGCTGCTAGGGGACAAAATTAAGGGAAAAGGAAGAATAAGCTCGTTTATGCTCCCAAGCCCAAGATTCCCCCTCCACCCAAGAGGGAAGATCCCGCAAAGGACTCAATCTGTTATGAGTGTGGTGAGACAAGACATTGGAAGAGGAATTTTCCTCAGTACTTATCCGAGTTGCTGAAGAAGAAAAAGCTATCTCTAGGAGCTAGCAATTTAGGTATCGTCACCATAAAACTCAATACTTTCCTTAATAGATCATGGATCTATGACACTAGTTGTGGTACTCATATTGTAATAAAACACAAGGTCTAAAGGCAAGTAGGAAACTGAAGCCGGGGGCTCTTAGCTTGTACGTGGGCAATGGTCAACGTGAAACTGTTAAAGCAATTGGCCTTTTTTTATGTCTCCCGAGTGGATTAGAGATTGTTTTGAACAATTGTCATTATGCTTCCTCTATTACTAGAGGAGTAATTTTAGTTTCACGTTTGTACGAAGATGGTTTTATTAACCGCTTCGTGAATAATACAATTCAAGTTTCTAGGAATAACATGGTTTATTTCTTAGTGCTATCCCAAGGGATGGTGTTTATTTGAAATTGATTTGTATAATTCTAATGCTAATGATTAGTTTTCTATATATACTATAAGCAACAAAAGGCAAGTTAGCTTGACTCTTTTGGGGCTCTCTGTGGCATTGTCGTAAAACGCATTGAGGAAGTTGCACATGATGGACTTCTCAATTCAAAGACCTTCGGGCTTTTGAAAAATGCGTCTCTTGTATGTTTGGAAAGATGGCAAGAAAACCTTACACACATCAAATGGAAAGGGCCAATACTTACTTGGACTAAATACACAACAACGATGTATGTTGGCCCTTTAAGATCATGTCAAGGACCAAGGGAGCAAAGTTACTTCGTCGATTTCACTGACGGGACTTTAGTAGTTATGGTTATGTTTCTTGTTAAAGCAATAAACATGAAGTGTTTGAAATTCAAAGTGTTTCAAAGGAAGTAGGAAAATCAGTCGTGTAAGACTATAAAATGGCTGCTTCTGATCATGGGGGGAGTTAGTGAGGCAAGAGTTTTTGGATCATCTAAAGGAATCATGAGATTATCGCCATCGTACTCCTCCTTACATCACCACAAACAACAATGGTTGTGTCAGAGAGGAGAAACAGAAACCCTGCTAGATATGGTTCGATCTCATGATGAGTCAAAACAACTCTTCAGTAAGTCAAACCACAATGGGTGTGTCAGAGAGGAGAAATAGAACCCTACTAGATATGTTCGATCCTTGATGAGTCAAAAACAAAACTCTTAGTTAAAGTCCTTTTGGGATATGTCTTGAGACTGCTAACAGCATTCTCAATATGGTTCCAACTAAGAAGGTTGATAAAGGACACCATACGAAGGTATGGCATGGACAAGCCTAAGCTGTCTTATTAATAAAGTCTGAGGTTGTGAGGCGCACTTCGTTAAGCGAGATACTCTTACCAGCTGCAAGTTAGAACCCAGGTCTATTAAGTGTATCTTTATAGGATACCCAAAGGAAACAATGGGATATTCTTTCTACTACCCACCCGAGAACAAAGTCCTTGTTGCTCGGAATGCTGAATTCCTAGAGAATAGTCTTATAACTCAAGAAGCAAGTGGGAGTCTAGAAGATCTTGAAATTATTCAAGAAGAAGATACGCATCCTTCTATAGACACTAGCTTACATCATGAAGAGGATGATCTAGAAATAGATAAACCTCAAAGTGATATCATTCCCATTCGTAGGTCCACAAGGACACGAAATGCCCCAAATCGTATGTGCTTATACATCGATGCTGAGGAGCATGAGTTAGGGGATCTTGGTGAACCCGCTAACTATAAAGCTGCATTGTTAGACCCTGAGTCTGATAAATGGCTAAATGCTATAAATGTAGAAATGCAATCCATGAAAGACAATAAAGTTTGGGACTTAGTTGATCTTCCTCCTAGCGGCAAAACCGTTGGTAGCGAGTGGCTCTTCAAGAAGAAGACCGACATAGATGGAGTTGTACACACCTATAAAGCTCGTCTTGTGGCGAAGGGCTATACTCAAACCCCAGGGATTGATTATGAGGAAACCTTCTCTCATGTTGCAGACGTTAGAGCTTGTTAGCCTTAAAATATGTTGACTAATACGGAATTACACTAGTTATCATTAGGCAAGACATGCAGGGACTAGAATTGTTAAGTTAGAATAGTTTCCCTTGTCTTGGCCTATAAATACCCCCTCCATACTTCCATGGAGAGGTGAGGATTCATTTGTATCATTTCACCAAGGTGTGTGTGTGTGTTCTTTCTCTCTCTAAAACACATACACATCTTACCTTTCTCTCTCTAAATAATATGGCTTTCTACTTGTTTAATCCTCCCCGACCTCCAGATCATTTTGTTTAGCTAGTGTTTCTTATTGTGTACAATTGGTATCAAGAGCTAACCGGGGGTGTCTTGTATTCGTGTGTGTTGTGTTTGTGGTTGCTTAAGCTTATTCGTTGTGGTTATATTGAGCTTATTGGTTCGGTTTATTAGAGTATTTTTCATATGGCTTATTTACTTTTTCTTTTCTTATTTGAACTCAATGCAATAACCTTCTAATACTAAATCACATAACTTGTTTTTACAACTTGTATCTTCGTATAAACAAGTGGCCTTTTGCTGTTTATCTTGGGCTTATTGTGGGCTTCGCCTATCTTAGCTTATTACGAAACAAAAACTCAGTATTTTTTTTCTTGTTTCATTCATTTAGTTTTAGTAAGTAGTATATTGGTGTTATCTTCCACTTTCCCGCTTATTGTGTACCATTATCGTGGCTTATTTTTGTGGTGGAAAAAGCTTATTTTCAAAGCTTATTTTCAAACTTATCTACGAAGTTTTTTTCTGGGTTTCTTTGTTTTGTTTCCACACGGTTTTAACGAATCTTAACAACTCTGTTATATTCATCTCTTTGAATCGTTTAAAATACAGGTCAAACACATCTCAACCAAACGCCTACCTGAGACCCTTGATAGGATCTTAAAGACCATCTCTTGTTGAAAGAAAACCGAAGATCGATTGGGTTGTGTTATGATAGAATGAGATATGAGTTCATGTGATATGTTTTTACTATTGATTGGTACTCGTGTGATTTGAAGAGAGTGCCTGCTACTGCTCAGATGGAATGGAGAGAAAAGAGGGGCGGTTGTAGAAGTGATTAGGGATTTGTTTGCCCTAATTAGGTGGGAAGTGACAATATATATATTGTTAGGGATTTATATTTCATGGTGCTGGGCCGATTAACATTAAGAAGAATTTGGGCTGAATTAATATGATTGGGCCGTTATTTTTGAGTTAGGTTGCGGTTGTAACTAAGGTTTTGAAAATAGGCCGAAATTGATCATGGTTAATTCATTTTGGGCTTATGTTAGTATTAGATTAAGCCGGAAATAAAATGCTATCATAACAAGTTGACTAGACAATGTTGATCCATTAACAACATTCACAATAACATTTGTTCTAGTTAACCGACATTCACGAACAACAATACAACAAACACGATACATAACACTAAAAACAATCCAAATAAGATTCACTTAAACGACAAACGGCTAAAGATTCGGATTACAATGACAAGTGATCACGGAGTTGATTTGGTATCCCTTATTTGAGATTGAAGTTGAGTTTCACAAAGGCGTCTACTTATTTCATCATCGAGACTTCCTTCTACTTTCTAACCCTTTTCTTCAAACCCACTCTATCGATTGATGACTTGCTTGAAAGTATACAACTATGATTGAGACTTGAATTATCTAGTTATTTATGATGTAAGGAGTTACATTTTAGTGCTCACGGGTTATAACTATCACTTAAAGGAGTTACATTGTAGTACTTAGTGTCACACGCAGATGTCGATGTGGATAATTTCAAGAGGTGTTGTAATTCTTATACTTTTTTGGTTGAGTATAGAGTACTTATAGATCTAATCTTGCATCGTTCTTCAATCAACAACAGTGCAAGATTAAGTAACAAATTTGGGGTATTTTACTTCATTTTCAAGTTTGGTATATCGGGTTTTCTTCACCATGTGGTCACAACAATAGCCGATAGAATACGAGGTTGGTAAGTTAGCCAGAGAGTTTAAAGGTTGAGATATGATCAGCAATTCTCACGGGATAATTGAAGCTACATAACGTCAATGGTACTTCACAGTCTAAGCAAAATCCTTCAAAGTTCTTCAATGTCTTTCATAACTTTTCAAGATTGTTGCTTATGACAAGAACTTCTCGTGAATATGGTCATACACGTCAATGATGCTTCTGAGAGTTCGAAACCATCATAGGGGAAAACGTGTACATTGACACTTTGATACTTTGATGTAATCAAGTCTACTTCCAGGGGGAAGTAGTGTATACTACTTTACTTAGTATGGTTTGTGAAGTATTCTGCATACGTGAGAAGAATTGTTGCTGATTCCTTGCATGTACCCCCGAACGAATATTCACCAAGACCTAATGACAAGTAGCAGTAGTATTTGATGTGGTTTTCTACTTCTACAAAATTCCATTGTGCACGTTATTGACAAATAGAAGTTTTTTCTAGCTACATCAAAGTTTGAAAATATGCCCAAGATAGGGATGTTGGTTTGGGGGGAAGCTGATTCAGAAACTTTGTCAAAAAGGAGTCTATGAAGAAAGCTTTTCAAGACATGCTGCATGAATTGGGGGGAAGTTAATCCAACTCATGCATACTACAATGGTTCCAGAACAAGTAAAGATACAGAAGATCTAAGCTGGAGTACAAGTATCAAGACAGGAAGTCATCATAATCGCGTCTCTTTTAGCAATTGAAGCACTTTTAGAAGTTCCTATTGTGTTGTAATTGTACTTGATAGGAACATTGTAAGTAATTCCGTATATCTACGTATTGGGGGAAGATTGTTAGCCTTAAAATATGTCGACTTATACGGAATTACACTAGTTATCATTAGGCAAGATATGCAGGGACTAGAATTGTTAAGTTAGAATAGTTTCCCTTGTCTTGACCTATATATACCCCCTCCATACTTCTATGGAGGGGTGAGGATTTATTTGTATCATTTCACCAAAGTGTGTGTGTGTTCTTTCTCTCTTTAAAACACATACACATCTTTTCCTTTTCTCTCTCTAAATAAAATGGCTAAGTTCTTGTTTAATCCTCCCCAACCTCCGGATCGAATCTAGTTAGTGTTTTTATTGCTTACAAAGTCCCATTAGCCTTTGCCGCCTTTATAGTAGAAATTGGACGGTACACAAAAATGGACTTAGGTTTCAAGCCAACTGGAGGTCCTCGAGCAGGTTGGCGCTGCATCTTCGTGTGAAATATTGCATGCATAGATCTCTCTATAGTCGTCTATTATTGAACGAATTCTTTGACCCTCTTGTTTTCTACCCTCGTGATTCTTTTGGATTGATGCTCCACCTACAATCACGGGGCGTAGTTCTTCAAACAGAGTGTAAATCCCGTCAAGTTTTATCATGGATTAGGATAACTCATTCTTGGGTCAATTCAGTGCCCTTCATTCTCTCAATAGAGTTGAAGAGAATATAACATAAGTTAAGATAGTCTTGCTAAAGATAGTTTAACACACAACTCACTTAGAGTTCTTTGAACACCGAAGATGTTTACCTTCTATGGTTGTAGCGGTTCACCATCTGAAGTTCAAGATCCAAAAGAAAGAGTTTCAGTTCAACGTGGATAGCAATGCCACCCTCAACGATGTCGATCTCCTCCAAGAAGCTAAACAAGAGTTTTGCTTTTAGATGTTAACAAGGCGGGAAAACTTTGCTTTATGTCAAAAAGAATAAATCAAATCTCCTTGAGAATGACTTCCTCAAAAGTTGGTAAAGAAGTACAAATAGTGTGCCCAAATGTTCCTTAAAAGGAGACTTTCTCATTATCTAGTATGGCAGCATTAGATGGTATCTCAACCACTCATTTGATGCTTGACACGTGTAAAGGGGAACATCTTATAAATCCTAATTCCTTGCATAGACTACAGGAATTGTTATAAAGGAAAGAGGGATCTTTTGCATTAATTGAAACACAATCAAGATCAGTTACTCATCGGAACAAACGAAGGCCACATCAAACTAAAGGCCACTGATTCTTTAGTTTCAGTATAAGGTAGAGTTTGTACTTAAACACAAACTTTGGTTCGTGTTTAAGTTAGAGAGGAGATCACCATAAATTGTCATTCAACAGATTTACTAATCCGCAAGTAAATCAGCTCATAGATTCTTTTGATTTATTCTAATAAGAATTTATAGTTGAAAAGTAATTTGATATTGTTAGTTTTCTATTGTTCTTATATTGTTATATTAAAAGATAAAACTATACACTTTATTGCCATGGAATGTTATTAACTTAACCTAATAAGTTATTATCTCATTCAAGGGACCAATAAGTGGTATCAAAGCAGTTTTATTTGTAAAACCTTTTTCAAAAACTTACAACTGCTCATACAGATTTTTAAAACCAAGATCCAAACATGGAAGCAGAAATATCACAAACTCTATAATATAAGGGTGGACAGTTAAATTATGCTCCCTTACGTGGAAAATTTCACAAAGTGGAAGAAAACATTTCTTTGTCACATAGTTGGCATTGAACCTCAATTCAAACAGATCATTACTGACGGACCTTGTATTCCAATGGCCATTGGTGGTATTCCTAAACCTGAACCCTAATGGACTGGTAATGAAATAAAAGATGCTTACCTTGATCAGCCGCTTAAAAAGTCTCATTATGTCTTGTTTACTAGATGACCTCATGGAATCTGTCATCAATTGTGAAACAGCTAAATCAACTTGGAAAGACATGAATCTAAATAATGAGGGCCCCTCTAATGTGAAAGAAAATAGGGTCATAAACCTTAAACTTTGTTACAACACCTTTAAACACAAAGAAGGTGATACTGTTTTACAAACTTTCACCTGATAAAAAGCTTTAACAAATGAACTGGTGAATGATGCTGTTAAGCTTTTAAAACTTTAAATTAACATTGGATTTATCAACAACTTACTAAAGAAGTGGCTAAGTTTTAGCCTAAGTCTTAGAAATACTAACCATGTTAGTCTCTATTAATTTGAAAAGAAAAAGACGCTAACCACTGCCATACCATTGTCTACTGCTTTCTTTCTAATTCTATTATGCAGGACTTTCAAGATGATCCTGATGATGAGGAGTGATTCGTACGTGAGGATAATATCAATAATAGTATAGTAATAAGTATTCCGTGAGGATTCTAGAAGATTACTTTTATCCAAAGTAAAATTCAAAACCTTCCCGAGTCGTATCCCGACGAGGTGCGAATTGAAAATCAAGGTTAAGTTCGTGATCGCGTGATTGAATATTTTAAAAATTTTGATTTGGTTTCCTATTTCTAACAAATATATTGCAAAAACAAGCAAAGACAATCAACAATTAAAGCAATTAAACATAAAATCACGAAAACGTTAACGGGAATCCTAAAAACGCGACATTTAAGCAACTAACTCAAATTTTAGCCCTAAAAATGCAAATTTATTTTTTATAAATCCTAAATGACTAAAAATAATTTTCAGAAAAAGAATTATATTTTTTTGATTTTTACTTTATTTATTATGAATTAAAAACTATTTTAATCTAGAAAACTAATTAAAAATACTAAACTAATTTATAAAAATTTGAAAAAATTACTAAAAATACTTTGGACAATTTAAAACTTGAGAAAAATAAAACCGGTTCCACAACTTATTTGAATAAGCTGTTAAAAAGCTTTAAAAGTCTGAAAGGCAGAAGGGGGAAAACACCATTAAATATTTAAAATAGGTAAGCCTATAATGAAAGAAATACCCAAGGGCGAGATAGTTGAGGTGTGTGTGTTGAATACGTTGGCTATGAAAGGGGAGGTCACAGGTTCGACCCCTATGACATCTTCTTTTTATGAAACATTTTTTTTCTTTTTAAAACTTTTATAAAACAAGCTAAAATAAGCACTTTTAACAAAGACACTTTTTCTGGATCATAAAAATAAGCTAGAAATAAGCTCAAATAGAATGACAGTTTGCTATTAAGACTTAGATAACATAAGCTTAAACTAACATGGCTTTTTGGAAACAATGAGCAATTAAGAAAACTAAATAAGCAGAAATTGACCAAGTCCTAAACCTAATAAGCACCTAGGACCAAAAATAAGCAAACAAAGCAAACTAAAAAGAACTTAAGAAGTAATAAGAAAACAGACAAAAATGAAGTGAATAAGGGCTTTTATGACAGATTTTAAGCTAAGGTAAAAGTCACATAAGCACTTCTAATTGACTTAAATCTGAAAACAAATATACTAGACAACCTAATAAGCACTTATAACTAGAAATTAACTAATAAGCTAAGCTAAAAAGTTCTAAAAATCTAGAATGAAAAAGGACTTGAACAAACAGCTTTAGATGAAAAACAACCAACTTTGAGCTCAAATTAAGACCAATTAAGCACTTGTAATAAAGTATAAGCTAAAACCAGATTAATGATGACTTCCAATGAACACATAAAAACTAGAATTAAGAAATTTTGTTTAGAAAATAAGCTAAAAAAAAGATTTAAAAACTGACAGACTAAAACTGTTTTTGGCTTTTTTGGTTTTTGAAGGCAAAATAAGCTAATGCAGCCCAAGATTTAAGCTACTAAATTAAAACTAGATGTAAAAATAAGCTAAAACAGATTCAGTATTCTATCTAATAAGCTTATGCTTGAATTTTCAGAACCTAAAACTTCCTAACTCTATCCTAAATTTGCTGATGAAAATTGGACTTCAAACTTTTGAAAATGAAACTTGAATTTAGACAGATTTAGACTTAAACCACACAAGACAATTGACCACTTAAGCATACTACTTTCTACTGCTATAAGGACTTAAATCAAGTATGAAATCAACACAGATTAGCACTTAATCTAAATCTCAATCAAATAAGCTGATTATTAAAGTAATATACCACAGATTGAAAGAGATTTTAGACCAAACCTTAATACTTAATTTTAGACTTTAAAAACTTGTATAAGCTGACATATAAACTTGATTAAGGCCTAACAAATTGTCTTAAAAGGTAAAAGACACTCAAGCAGTATTAACTTATGTTAATACTGCTTGTGCCAAACACCCTTTAAAAAGCTTGAAATCCATAATAAGCTTAAGACAGATTGATATAAGCTTAAGTAAAAGCTAAAACAGATTTAAGATCATGCTTATGAAGAAGTTTTTAGGCAATTTTCAACCATAATTAAGCACTTATTAATAAGCTAGAAAACAATAAGCGAGTATTTAAGAGCTAGCAATAAAAGATTGGATAAGAAAACTTAAACAAGAGATATTTAAGCTAAAACTTATAACCAATAAGCAATTGTGTAACAAAATAAGTAATAATAAGCACAATTAAAGCAAGTTTAAGCATAAATAAGCAAAACATAAGCAATAGTTTTAATAAGCTAAACAGTAAATTGGAGATTATACCTTGATCCTAAGCTCAAAACAGGGATCTGAATTGCTCAATAGAGCTTATCAACAAGCTTTAGCTTGTTTGCACAAGCTAGTGAGGTCTATAAGCCCTTCCCAAACTGGCTTATCATCCACATTATAAGCTGAGGTATTTTAGGGGGTGGAATAAGGTAAAAGACAAACTCAGTTAAGCTTTAAGGGCTTAACTGAGTTCTAGCTAGCTTATGAAGTTAGAAGAGCTAATTAAAGCTTAGTATGTGATTTCTAAACTCATATTAAACCATATTGAATTAAGGTGAAAACAGAATTAGAATTTTAAAAATTAACTTTTATTAATAAGAAACGAGGTTACAAAGCTTTTTGATACAAATGATTGACAAATAAACTAAAAATTACAATAAGCTACGTTCTATTACATTAAGCATAAAATAAGTTGAAAAACCTAAACTATACTACTCTACACTACTCTTAGATGATTTTCCCTGTGTGATTCTTCTCCTATTTATAGCTGTATGATGAAGCTTCTATGCTCTCAGGAGCGTCTTGAGCTTTAGATCTTAGCCATCCATATCAAACCGCCTCATAACCCAATGATCTTATCCATTCATTCTTTTACACGTCACATCAACCAATGATTTGACTCCGGATTGCCAGCGTGGCATTGGAGTGTGTCAGAGGGTGTCAGGTTACTAGAAACAAAGGAGTGTGTGAGGGTGAATGGATTTAACCCTGGTGTAAAAATAGGAGGGAAATGGAAACATGAAAGAGATGTACAGTAAATCGTTTATAAGATTGGGGCGTTGACCCGGGTTTATACATGTTTGACCTGGGTCATGGGTATTGGGCTTGCGTTATTATTTTGGTTTTGGGCCAGAGTATAGGTTAAAGGGTTTAACGGGAGTTTAAAAGTTAATGGTAGTTATGCTTGATAAGGACTAATGGTGTAATAAAAAGGACTAACGGTGTTAGTCCCTAAGGACTAACTTTGTAATATTTTTAGGGTATTTTAGGGTTAAAGGATTTACGAGATTGAAATTGGTTAAGACTTAAGATAATTTCGCCTTCGGCTTTGATTTCTCGTACTCTTTCCATTCTCGTGCTCGATTTTGTCCGTTTTGCTTTGTTTTTGTCCTTTTGTGCAATATCCGTTACCTGCAAGACACAATTCACAATACAAACGAATACAATGCATTTTTCTGTATTTATTGGTCATTATTGGTCTTTTTAGCTCGTTTTATTAGGTAAAAGGTATGTGTATTTAAACACATACCAAAGAGGATATAAGAAGCAGTCATGAATACTTGGATGACCTTGAAGTTGAATTTCATGAAAGAGCTCTTTTGGACAACTCCAAAATATTCTTTAAAAAAAGTTCCTCTAAGGTTCAGTGGTGCAAAAGCAATCGACAAAACTGAATGCTAAAAATGTTGTAGAACTTGTCATTTTACCAAAGATTGCTTTTCCAAAACCTCCTCACCCTCATACTAATCACCTTCTCAAAACAAGTTTCAAAAAAACTCATCACTTTTTCACACTATCACAAACCTGAACTTAGGCCAACCAAAGATTTTGAAGCCAAATACAATAAAATCTTTAAGTGCATCCACATCTCAATCAGCTCAAGCTAAAAAAGGACTTGTTGTTGAAGCTTATGAATGGGATAAAGAATACGTGTCATCTGATAATAATGAAATGGTTGAGGTAAAAGTTCTCATGGCACTTGTTGATGATGGAAAGGTTGTTGTGGGAAAGGAAAGTGCCAGGAATGGCGAATGGGTCAAAATCTCAATAAAAAGGTACACACTCTTCTTGAACTAGAAGATAATGATGAAGAAAATCATTTCTTGATTATTTGTGTGTAGATCTTAATTTTGTTGAGGAACAAAGAAATAATCTTATGGTAAAACATAGGAATATTGTTCTTAAACTGAACACTTATAAGGAAAAAATGTTGAAATTAAAATAGGCCAAACTTGACTTGCTTAACATTCAGCATCAAAACACTCAAATTCTTTAGGAGAATCAGACCTTAAGGAAAGAACTGAAAGAGCTCACAGATTTTACTAAAACTCGGCTCAATAGTTTTGATAAGGTTAATCAGTGTATTAGTGAACAAATTCCTATTCAAAAGAGTAAGATCTTAGGAGCTGACCAACTCACCAAAGGATCTTCTAGTTCTGAGAAAAAAAGACTTAGTCTTTGTTAAATATTCTACTGAAGATTGCAATATGTCAAAACTAAATGTTGAAAGTGTTGGGATTTGTTATCTAATATAACCTATATTACCTTAATATACACAGCGGATACGGCCCCAAATGGATTGCGTATGGAGTGACTAATTAACATAAAACTATAACGGAAAAGCATACCTTTTATCTTCTTGATCAAGCAATCAAATGGAGCAAGTTACGGGTACTAATTTCCCCTTAAAACTCACGAAACAATAATGTGATATCGAAGTAGATATCATCTATGGATAATCCACACAACACTTCTTTGATTCTACTATGATAATGCTAGTTCTTGAATCATGATAAACAAAATTAAATACTTTTAGTTCTTAACCAAAAATCAAGTAAACAAACCCTTGTGGGTTTGAGGTGATTGATCGGCCCAGAACAAAAGGGAGAGAAGAAGAGCGATTTAGCTTGATTTGTTATCCAAGATACACCTAAACTAATACATCCTCAATTCATTATATAGGGTAGATAACTTGGTGATCAAGCTGGCTTCTTTCTTTTTCTTTCTTGCTTAAAGTCGGCCGCCCCCTCCCCTCTGGTGGAATGATAACATCAAATATTCTATACCTTTTTGTATCAAAATCCCTTTTAAAATGATCATAATTGTTTGATTTATGATTAAAATTTGAACTTAATCACTTTATATTTCATCTATAGGAAATAATGAGCATTGGAACGGAAAGACACGGGAATTGGACTAATGAAATGTACAAAGTAGTTGGTACTAGGACAAAACTACGGTGTAGTTGCCACGATGGGACTACGCAATAGTTCAAATGCAGATCCCAATTGCCTAGAAGAAACTACGGTGTAGCTAGCACCTACGGCTACGTCGTAATTATCATGAGTCACCAAGGGACTATACGCCTAGTCATGACTACGGCGTAGTTGACCACTTTAACTATGTCGTAGTTACAAATGGCCATCAAATGAAAAGTTTGCATCAGCAAACTACGGCGTAGTTCACACCTACAACTACGCCGTAGTTGAGTCGAAAACTATAAATAGAGGCCTATTCATTCATTCTAAGGGGAGTTCCAGGGATCGGCTAGGCCTTTTGTAGAAGGAAGAATTCAGCCACATTCATCACTAGTTCAAGGGAGAAATCACTTTACTAATTTGTATATTAATCATTCATCACAAACATTGTAAATGTTTATTCAATCTAAGAATTCTTGCATTATGATTTATATTATATGTGCTATGAGTGGCTAAGCACCTTAAGTGCTAGCCTTGTTATGATATTGTTATAGTTTTTATGATTGTTTCCCATTGAATTATTGTTTGTTTGGATATCTTTATTATTTGTTGCATGATCCCTGAGTTTTGGTAGTGTCGAGGGTAGTGTAGATCTTGTTAGGCTTTCTATTAGGCTTACTTGTTAAATTAAGGGTTAAAGGGGTACTAGGGATAGGTTTGCAAATGTCTTTAGTGTAGGGATTGTCCATATCATCGCCTGTTGTAAGTTAGACACTTATAAAGTTTAAGAAATTCTTCCAGGAGGGTTTGTAGCCAAGAAGTGGGATTATCGGCATTAGACAGGTCTTTAGGATAGTTGGGGGTTAATCACTATTACCTAGATTCCCAACCTCCGTGATCTACGGGGGATTGAGATCATAGGATACAAAGGGTAGATTTCGATGCCAACTCGGATCTGTCGATATTAGAACCACCATAATAAGCGATAAGTAGACATTGCACTTAGAAACACCATTTCAACTGTAACAAAGGAATAACAAGGTTAGTACATTTTTCTCTCTGATAAATTCTCATATTTTAATTTCACATGTCTTTTACGTTAATACTTTCAATTCATATTCAAACCATTTTAACCTGTGACAAATTCAAATTAAAACTAAAACACCTAGCTCTTGGAACGATCTCGGATTTACCAATCCTGCACTACACACGACTGGGTTCTCTGCCCGTTAGAGCGTTGTAGACCATAGGTAGTCAAGTTTTATAAATTTAAAACTTGAAAATAAGTTTAAACAATTATATGCATCAAGTTTTTGGCGTTGTTGCCGAGGAGCTAAAATTAGTTTACAATTTGAATTTATGTATTTTTTTGTTTAAGTTTTAAGAACTATTTTTCGTTTATTTCAAGAAGCAAGATGGGTGCCTGGTTTGAGATCAAGAGTCAGTTCATGAGGGAATTGAGAGAAGACACCTTCTCATGAAACTAAAATAACGATGCTCATGAACATGTTGAAAGGATTTTGGACATCGTCAGCCTGTTCAATATTCCAGGAGTCACACATGACGCAGTCATGTTGTGTGTATTTCCTATTACACTCACTGGAGCTGCGAAAAGATGTATAGACATACTACCTATAGGAACAATCAACACCTGTGATTTGCTAAAATAGGCTTTCATTCAAAGGTATTGTCTACCATCTAAAATAGCAAAACAACTTGACGAAATCCATAACTTTAAGCAAGAAGGTGATGAGACATTGTACCAAGCATAGGAAAGGTACAATAACATGCTATGCAAGTGCCAAACACATGATTTAAATATCCATCAGAAGGTTAACATCTTCTATAAAGGGCTGGACACCATGACTCGCCAATTACTAGATTCTTAGGGACCAATATTGAATAAGACACCTGTCCAAGCATTTGATGCAATCCAAACTATGGCTGACCATTCTCAGAATTAGCACGATAGGTCAACCAGCAGAAAGGTGAGCAATGATAGCTCGGATAGAATTGCAGCTATAGCAAATAAATTGGATAGTCTTGGGCGAGATATGAAGAAGCTTAAGGAGAATGTGCATGCTATCCAAGTAGGGTGCAAAACCTGTGGAGGAGCTCACCTTGACAAAGAATATCCGCTTCATGAAGAGGTAAAGAGTGTTGAGGAAGTCAAGTATGGCGAGTTTGGACGATCCTTTCCAAATAATAAAGGAAACATGGCGAGATATCTGGTAGGTCCACCGGGATACTACACACGTGTTGATAATCACCCCCTTTCAATGAAAAGAAACCAAGCCTCGAGGAACTGATGAATAAGCACCTTGAGGAGTCGACGCGAAGAAGAGGCAAAATGGAAGAGTGGATGAAGAAACTTCAAAAGAGCACGGATATGAACACAAGACACCAAAATGCCTCATTAAAGAATTTGGGAACACAGATCGAGCAGCTGGAAGGGATTACCATGCAAAGGCTGCTAATGAAGTACCAAATTCATCAACTGGCAAGTGCAAGGCAATTATTGCTAACGATGAAGCACCAAGAGATGAAACTTCTTCTAATGGAACTAACGAACTCCATAAAGTGTCTTTTATTTCTGATGATAATGTGCAGGTTTCTAAGGAAACGGATGAAGGGCCATCCCAATTACATCCGGAAGAATTATGTTTAGGAAGTTTTACTCTTCCCTACACTATTGGTAGTTTGAATATATATGCAATGGCAGATTTAGGAGCCAGTGTTAATATCATGCCAAGATCAATGTTGAACCATTTGAAACTAACAAATCTTAAGGAGACCAATATGCTGGTTGAAATGGCTGGTATGCCTATGGGAATAGTGGAAAACGGTCTGGTTAAAATCGATAAATTTTTATTCCCTTCTGATTTTATGATTATCGATATGCTAGATGACCCTAATGAAACTATGATATTAGGTAGACCATTCCTTGATACCATTATTGCTAGAATTGATGTCTTTGATAGAGAGATTCCGTTAGGAATTGGAAAGGATAGGATTGTTTTTTATATGAATGGAATATGCACCATTCGATTGTCCTTGTTAAGAAGGTTTGCATTATCAGTAAAGTCTAAGAAGAAGAATCATTTAACCCTCTTGAAATAAGTGATGATATGTTCTCGTATGATTCCCCTTTATGCTTAGAATTCAAAAAATATAACCACATGCATGAAACTAATCAAACCAACGAAGGCACCTTTGTTAGTGATAATGTGCAGGGGCAATTTAGTGGAAACAGGGAAGACAAAAATGGTTGAACCTGAAACAAAAGCTGTAAGATAGCATTTCTGTAAACCAATTCAGGTATTGAGTAATGGTACATTCAAGCTTTGGCCTACCTATGACCCAAGTTTAAAGGAATGCAACAGGGGAGATAAAAGTCTATGGACTAGACGAACGGGGAAACCTAAAGCAGTGGGATTGCTATCTTGATAATGAAAGATGAAACGAGAAGGGAAAAGAGATGTTGTTTTCCGATTTTATTCTGGTAAAATATGGGAACAACAAGATAGATGACACGATCAGGGCAAGAAGGTATAATGAATGGTTTGATGAAAATAATAAACATTGGATCATGAAAGCACTTTAATGCCATACTTGGGTAATTATACCTTAGCTTATAGGGAGATTACTAATCCAGATAACATGGAAGATCCAATTTTGAGCATAAAATCCTATTTCCCTAATTCCTCACAGGTAAACCCTAACAAACCACGACCACATGATTATTCATTCAAGGAATGGTTGAAGGTTAAGGTCGGGCACACCAATGTCAGTAAAACTGTGAAGAATGTGGTGCTCAATGAATGGGTCCTTAATAGTTTGAGGAAGAGTCAGATTCTTCAGAAATTAGTAAAGACCCATATTAAAGGAATTTGGAAGAGTACAAGTTGGTGTTTGATAATGAGATTGCACAGTTGGCAAATGAGTACGAGTTAAGAATAGGAAAAAAAGGGTATATCCTGGATGACATTTTGGAAAAATGTAAACAAGTCCATGAGGAAACAACATACCCATGGCACGATGAAGGATTTGAAGAAGAAGACCGATGGGAAAGTGGATTATACGAGAAATACTATAACCCCCCTCAAGTGTGTATAGAAACGTTTGAGGTAAAATGGTACTTATTCGAGGTTGGGAAAAGTTTCATCTGTGTAACCAAACTGTAAGAAGATGCTTTGCCATTAGGACGTGCAAACGAGTCAAGGTTCAAAGGAATGACCCAGAAGGAAATAGACATGGGAGGAAGTGTCCAAAGAGAGACATAGGCCCGATTTGAGTCTAACTTAAAGACTCGTTAATAAACAAAAGTGCTTATCGAGAGACAACCCGTCTTGTATCCTTTCCCTTTTATATCATTTCATTTCTGCATCTAATTTGGTTTTATGTATTTCTAACTTTGTTTGTAGGGTAATACAACTAAGAGATGGAAGCTCGTGATCATCTTGGCTCGTGGTTATTTGGTAAAAGTAGTTGCTGATTACCGTAACTATGACGTAGTTAACATAACTACGACATAGTTCCACCCATGGACTACGCCGTAGTTGGTTTGCATACTTTAAACTTTTTTTATGATCATAACTACGGCATAGTTCCAGAAATTAGTAAAGACCCATATTAAAGGAATTTGGAAGAGTACAAGTTGGTGTTTGATAATGAGATTGCACAGTTGGCAAATGAGTACGAGTTAAGAATAGGAAAAAAAGGGTATATCCTGGATGACATTTTGGAAAAATGTAAACAAGTCCATGAGGAAACAACATACCCATGGCACGATGAAGGATTTGAAGAAGAAGACCGATGGGAAAGTGGATTATACGAGAAATACTATAACCCCCCTCAAGTGGTGTGTATAGAAAACGTTTGTGGTAAATTGGTAATTATTCGAGGTTGGGAAAAAGTTTATTGTGTAACCAAAACTGTTAGAAGATGCATTTGCATTAGGACGGGCAAAACATTAGTAACACAAAGTGTGTATGTTTCTCTCTCTAGAAAACACACACATCTTTCCCTCTCTACCTTTTCTCTTTAATCTAATAAACATGGCTTTCTTTCTATTCTTTCTTCCCCGACCTTCGGATCGTTGTTCTTGCTATGAATCTTTATGGTTAACAATTGGTAGCAGATCCTAGGAGCGTTTTGTGTTTGGTTTGATTCGTGGGATTAGAGGTTCGTGTTTAAGCTTTATGTTCGAAAATTAAAGTGACAAATTTTGATGTTATTAATGTTAAAGTTTGTGTTTTTATGATGGATATAGCTTAAATATGATGAGTTTTGCAAAAAATTTACGCCAAAAACGTTAAAATTTATGGTTTTTAAAAGTTTTTGTGTTTATGTTCGAATGTGAGGTTTGGCATAAACATGCGATTTGGCAGTTTAAGCTGCGATTTGATCCTATAAGGTGCGATCTGATCAGTTAGATGTGCGGTTTGGCATCATAATTGTTCGATTTGGCAGTTTCAAATTGTGCGA
This sequence comes from Tanacetum coccineum, assembly GCA_026074375.1. Classification (NCBI taxonomy): domain Eukaryota; kingdom Viridiplantae; phylum Streptophyta; class Magnoliopsida; order Asterales; family Asteraceae; genus Tanacetum; species Tanacetum coccineum. Next base: position 37,738 of record BQNB010009498.1, on the reverse strand, counting down.
TTTGATCAATAAAATTCTACGGTTTGGTACTTCAAATTGTGCGATTTGGTAGTTTTCTTTTGTGCGGTTTGACTTAAATCCAAGGTGCGGTTTGAGCTTGAAAAATATGCGGTTTGAGATCTAAAGAATTATGCGGTTTGATTCACTTGAATTGTGCGATTTGATCCAAGATTGACTAGTCAACATCAGCAATTTGACTTCTTAGTTAGGCAATTTGACTTAGTCAACATCTGCAGTTTGTCTATATTTTAAGAAAAGTTTGACTTGTCAACTTAAGCAGTTTGACCTTAACCATTAGGCAGTTTGACTTGTCAACTTATGCAGTTTGACTAGTCAACTTATGAAGTTTGACTAGTCAACTTATGAGATTTGACTTGAAAATTCTGAGGTTTGATTATTCACCTTCCAAAGTCAAATTATTTTACACCGCTAGTCCTAATTCCACGATTATACTTTCATGACAACGTTATCTAGACGAATGTTTATCCATTAACGACAATTCAATACAACATTTGTCCTAGATTAACAACATTCAATCAAAACACAACACTTAATGCTAAAAGGATCCTATTAAATTAAAAGCTCACTAAAATGACAAACGGCTAAAGTTTCTGATTAAAATGTCAAGTGATCACGGAGTTGATTTGGTATCCCTTATTTGAGATTGAAATGGGTTTCACGAAGGCGTCTACTTATTTCATCATCGAGACTTCATTCTACTTTCTACCCCTTTTCTTCAAATCTAATCTATCAATTGATAACTTGCTTAAACTTATAACAGCTTATGATTGAGACTTGGATTATCTAGTTTCTAATAGTTGGGGTGGTTAGTTGAAGACCTGGTTAACTATCACTTAAAGGAGTTACGTTGTAGTACTCAGTGTCACATGAAGATGCCGATGTGGATAATTTCAAGATGTGTTGTACTTCTTATACTTTTGATGATGGGTATAGAGTACTTAGAGGCTTTCTTCAATCAATAATAGTGCAAGCCTAAGTAACAAATTTGGGAGATTTTACTTTAGTTTCTTACTTCATTTTCATGTTTGGAATATCGGTTGTCTTCCATCTATGGTCCCATCAGTAAGCCGACAGAATACGATGTTTGTATTTTTAGCCATTAAAAAAAAACAAAAAAGGAAGAAAAAAAAGAAGAGAGTTTAAAGGTTTGAGATGTAAATCATAATTCTCACTGATCTTATTGTGCACTCCAAGACAATGGTACTTCACAGTCTAAGCAAAATTTTCAAAGTTCTTCAACGACGTTCATAACTTTTCAAGATTTGTGCTTATGACAAGAACTTATTGAGTATATGGACGTACACGACAATGATGCTTCTGAGAGTTCACAACCATTATGGGGGAAAATCATGTATGTAGTGTGGTTTTTCGGGTCAATAAAGAAGGGCTATAGGCATATAAACTATTGGTTTAGAAGATTCGTGCAACGTGTACTTTGTTCAACTTCCAGGGGGAATTAGGGTATTCTACTTCACTTAGTATGGTTTGTGTGAAGTATTTTGCATACTTGAGAAGAATTGTTGCTGATTTCTTGCATGTTCCCCCAAACAAATATTCACCAATACCTAATGACAAGTAGCAATAGTATTTGGTGTGGTTTTTTTCTTCTATTTAAAAATTCAGCTTATTACCCAATTAATGGACAAATCAAGTTGTTCAAGCACATTAAAGTGTTGCATTATGATCAGATAGGGATTGTTGGTTTGGGGGGTAGCTGATTCAAAACTTCGCTCAAAAAAGGAGTTTCTAATAAAGAATGCTTTTCAAATACATGTTGATGGATTGGGGGAAGTTAATCAAATCATGATACTACAATGTTCATGTACAAGTAAAAGACACTGAAGATCTCAAGCTGGAACTGGAGTACTATTATCAATACCATAGGACGACAAAAGACATTTTTAGAGCGTGAGGCTACCTGGGAGACCGAAGAATCTATGCGAGCTAGTTATCCTCATTTCTTTGTCTAGTTCGGTATGTCTTCATTTCGTTCTCATTCGTTTTCATTCCGGTTCAATTCAATTTTCGAGGACGAAAATTTTTTTTTAGAGGGGAAGAAGTTGTAAAACCTAAAAATCTCAACAAATGTGAAATTACCAAAATACCCCTAATGCAAGAAAAATTCATTAAAGCATGAATAAAATTCATTTAAATGTTAAAAATTATGAAAATACAACTTATGGCAATTATGAAAATTTATGTAAGATTAAAATATCTTATATTATGCAAGAAAAATAATTATTACTTATATTTATGTATATATGCCAAAATTATTAATAGTTATGTATTTATATATTACAAATAAATATAAATAAAATAAGATAATAACAAGATAATTTTGACAAGATAAAAATCAGGTCTAATATCATTTTGAAAGTCCCTAATAACCGGCCAAATGAGTTATTTAATTCTTTATGCATTTTATTTGGTTAAAAACTCTAAAAAGAAAAACCGAAAACCCTAATAAAATCAAGAGGCGGCACATTCGAATTTTTCCAGGGCTTGGGCTATTTTTCTAAGGTGAATTGAAGGTCAAGGAGTGTGGGAAAAATAGTGGGAAGTTTGTAGAAGGCTGGGTTCGATCTTGGTGTTTGATTTGGTTCGAAAATCCCAACCGGATCCTATAAATTCATAAAATATTCCAAGATCATCAAAGGTATTTTTATAACTTAATTTTCATCATATTAAGTCAGTATAATCATAAGAAAAATTATCATGCATGTTATTTTGATTTATAGAATCGAATCATATTTGAAACCCTAATTTTAAGGAAGTTTTGTAATCGGCATGGAAAAGGGTTGAATAATTTATTTTATATTTTTATAGGGTTCTATATATCATGTACATCTCAGATAAATTGTTGGAATAATTTTAGAAAGATTCGAAATAATTATTTGGGGATTTCCTATGTTTGCCGAATTCGAATTAAAGGAAAAAGGAAAGAAACGAATTAGGGTTAGGGTTTTTCTAATTTTTCCAGGTTTATTAAGTGCTAATGATTGTATAAAAATTGTGTTGGAATTGGGGAAAAATTAAATTAGGGTTTTGGGACTTAATTGTTTAGCCGAATTGGATTAAAAGATATGAGGGGGGTGTTTTGTAATTTCAGAAACTTTGGGGTTTGTTTTAGACATGTTATTATATTTGTTATAATCTGATAAAAATAAGTTGGGGGGTATAAAATGTCATTTTGATATTATTTTGGATTAAACATGGTTAATTATGTATAAATTGTAATTAGAAAGTAATTAATTAAAATGGAGGGACTAAAAGTGTAAATTCTGAAAAGTATAAGGTCTGGTCATTTCTTAATATATAAAGTATGAATTTGTCATATTTGAATCTATAAGGGATTGTTTTGTAATTTTGGATAATTAAAGATATTGTTTAATTAATTAGTAAACTAAAAGGACTAAATGTGTAAATTTTGGTAAATTAAGGATTTGACTTGTAAATACATAAAATGGAAGGTATAATCTGAATAAAATGTGAAACTTTGATATTTACACTTTTAACCTTGATAATTGTTGATTTTGCATATTAAACCCTAAAATATGGAAAGCTGTCATATTTAACCCTAAACTTATAAGGTTGACATAATAAGTCCCTAAGCTATTTAAAATACTTAATAGAATCTCAAATGATGAATATTACTAATTATGGAAACCTACTAAAAATAGAAGTTACTAAAAATGGAAAGTTTCTAAAAATAGAAAGTTACTAAAAATGGAAAGTTTCTAAAAATAGAAAGTTACTAAAAATGGAAAGTTTCTAAAGATGGAAAGTTTCTAAAAATAGAAAGTATAACTTAAATGAATGGGTTGTAATTCGAATTCATCATTTCTTTAGGTTCGGTCAAGAGGGAGTGATTGTGATATTCCTGTGGTATTCTCTTTGATTTTGCTTTGCTTCGGAATAAGGTACAGATATTCTGACCTTATCGTTAAGGTTTCTCATGACATGTTTCTCTCTATCTTTGATTTCTCATTTGATTTGCTACATTTGCTCTGAGCCTTTTATTTTGGCTTTCTTATATGATCTGTTATTATGTTCCATTTGAACCCTGCTATGCTATCCCTTGATATTTGAACCTTTGATATTTGAAACTTTGATATTGAACCTTTGCTATGATCCCTTTGATATTTGAACCTTTGATATTGAACCTTTGCTATGATCCCCTTGAAATGAACTTTGATATGACTTTGCTTTGAACCCTTCAGTTTGAGAACCAAGCCACTATTTGTTTCCTAGCCATGAAGGTAACATGGCCGTGTCATTGATGCACCTTTGGCATGACTCATGTGTGAGTGAGTGATTTCTCGCACCGTCCCCCATTTGATATTATATGCGCATTATGAAGACTATTATTTGTTTAAGGGGCGTATGGATGCATCCTAGATTTGTTTTGTATTCGATGGATTATGACATTATGATATTTGGATATTTGGTGACTGATGATTGGGTGCAATCCACGTCTTTCACATTTGGAGCTAGCTACTCCATGGTTACTATGATATGATTTGTTTGGGCTTGGTGATTGAACTTAACCTAATTTGATTCTCTGATTCACCTTACCTTATCCTATGATTTGATATTCTGATTTGTCTTACCTTATATTTGTATTCCTTTGATCATGTATTGTGATATCCTTTGTACCTTTGTATCGTATCCTTTAATTTCCGTTATCTTTTGCATTCGATTATATATATCTGTTCACTGGGCTTTGTAAGCTCAGCCGCATTTTCTTTTCCTGCGGCAGGTATCTAAGCTAGGAGCTGGGGTTTGCTTTTGGGTTATGAGTGCTGAGTGTGGACTACCCTAGAGATCTTACCTTTGATATGCGAATTGTTTCTTTTCAAGACATTTGTTATTTCGTTTGGATATGTTTATCCTTTGAGAACTTATGTACCTTAAGTCATGTTGACTTATTTCCTTTGGTTATTTATTTAAGACTTCCGCTGTTTATGCTTATGTTATGATTGTGTATGCTTTTGATGTCACACCATATTTGTAATACTTCTACCCTTTTGGGTCGGGGCGTTACAATTTATGGTATCAGAGCCAGGTTAATCATGACGAGGTCTTATGACCTTAGAGCTTAGGCTATGACCTGTGAGGATTGGGTAGACATTAAGTTCCTTCTGCGTAACTCTCTTCCGTAACCTATCTTGTTTTCGTTTGCTAATCGTTTTCTCGATCGTTCAGATGGTGAATACCCGCAGAAACTCGGATACTGACGTTCCTAACTTCGAGGCCATGATTGCTGCTGCTGTGGCCAATGCTCTCCCTAACCTTACGGCTGCTTTGAGGACTCAGATCACCAATGACATCAGGAATGGTGCTGAATCTTCAGGTGGCAGTGGTGGTGGTGGTGATGCTACACCCCAAGGGATTCATGTTTGGATCGAAAGGTTTAATAAGTTGAAGCCGCTTGCGTTTCGGTCTGCTGCCACTCCTGCCGAGGCAGAAGACTGGATTACGCATATGGAGAAGTTGTTTCAAGTTTTGGGTTGTCCCGACAATTTCAAGACTCGTCTTGCTGCGTTTAAACTAGAGGGTGATGCACTGAGCTGGTGGAAAGCTCATTTGCGTACTCAGGTTGGAGGTGATGCTTTTGCCGATACTTGTACTTGGGTTGCTTTTCGTGAGATCTTTTACAACAGGTATTTTCCGACATCTGAACAACAACGTTATGAGCGTGAGTATGGGTCGATATATCAGCTGGATCGAGAGAATTCTGGGGAATACATGGAGAGGTTCACTAGGTTGGCTAGTTTTGTTGGAACTGCTGCTGGAGATGCTCAGAGGCAAGCTAGACATTTCAAGTGGGGGTTAAAGAAGTGGGTTTTGGACCGGATCGTTAATACGGAGTATACGAATGTTGCGCAGGTTGCGGCTGCTGCCCGTAACATCGAGTTATTGCATGAGAGTGGAAATTCGAATAAGCGGGATAGAGATGGTAATCGGATTCAGAACAGGGGACAGGGCCAACAGGAGAACAAGGGTCGTTATGACCAGGGTCAGCATGAGTATAGGGGTCGTCAGGACCAGAGTGTTGAGCATCGGGGTCGACAGGATCGGGGTTATGATTCGAGACGACAGGATTTTCGGGGTCAGGATCAGAGGTTTAATGGTAGGAATGGGAATGACCGCCAGGGTCAGGGTAACTACAACCAGCGCCAGCACAGGGGTCAGTCAACTCGAGATTTTAATCAGGGTCATGCTTCAGGTTCTGCAAATCAGAGGAGGTCTACTGAGACTTTGCCTCCTCCACCTCTTTGTACTACATGTGGAAAGCCTCATCCAGGTGTTTGTTATAAGGCTACTGGGGGATGTTTTACTTGCGGGTCTACTCAACATAAGGTGAAGGATTGTCCCCAAGCGAAGCAGAAGCAGAATATGCCAACAGATTTTGCTAGACTGCCTCCTACTACAGGACGAGTTTATGCTACGACTCGTGATCAGGCGGCAAAGACTTCAGGTACTATTACCGGTAATCTCTACATTGATGATCGTACTGTTGTCCCGACAATTTCAAGACTCGTCTTGCTGCGTTTAAACTAGAGGGTGATGCACTGAGCTGGTGGAAAGCTCATTTGCGTACTCAGGTTGGAGGTGATGCTTTTGCTGATACTTGTACTTGGGTTGCTTTTCGTGAAATCTTTTACAACAGGTATTTTCCGACATCTGAACAACAACGTTATGAGCGTGAGTATGGGTCGATATATCAGCTGGATCAAGAGAATTCTGGGGAATACATGGAGAGGTTCACTAGGTTGGCTAGTTTTGTTGGAACTGCTGCTGGAGATGCTCCGAGGCAAGCTAGACATTTCAAGTGGGGGTTAAAGAAGTGGGTTTTAGACCGGATCGTTAATACGGAGTATACGAATGTTGCGCAGGTTGCGGCTGCTGCCCGTAACATTGAGTTATTGCATGAGAGTGGAAATTCAAATAAGCGTGATAGAGATGGTAATCGGATTCAGAACAGGGGACAGGGCCAACAGGAGAACAAGGGTCGTCATGACCAGGGTCAGCATGAGTATAGGGGTCGTCAGGACCAGAGTGTTGAGCATCGGGGTCGACAGGATCGGGGTTATGATTCGAGACGACAAGATTTTCGGGGTCAGGATCAGAGGTTTAATGGTAGGAATGGGAATGACCGCCAGGGTCAGGGTAACTACAACCAGCGTCAGCACAGGGGTCAGTCAACTCGGAATTTTAATCAGGGTCATGCTTCAGGTTCTGCAAATCAGAGGAGGTCTACTGAGACTTTGCCTCCTCCACCTCTTTGTACTACATGTGGGAAGCCTCACCCAGGTGTTTGTTATAAGGCTACTGGGGGATGTTTTACTTGCGGGTCTACTCAACATAAGGTGAAGGATTGTCCCCAAGCGAAGCAGAAGCAGAATATGCCAACAGATTTTGCTAGACTGCCTCCTACTACAGGACGAGTTTATGCTACGACTCGTGATCAGGCGGCGAAGACTTCAGGTACTATTACCGGTAATCTCTACATTGATGATCGTACTGTCTTCGTTTTATTTGATACTGGGGCTACACATTCTATTATATCAACCACATTTGCTAAGAAACTTAATATGAATCCTACACCATTAATTGAACGTGTAATCATTTCAACCCCAATGAAGAACCATATGCTCATTGACCATGAATATGTTAATTGTCCTCTCCGTTTTGATGATCGTATTCGTCCTGCGAATTTACTTCCTATCCATATGCTCGACTTTGATGTGATTCTTGGCATGGATTGGTTGGCTTCTCATCGAGCTACCATTGACTGCTATGCTAGGACTGTAATCTTTGGTAACGTTCGTCAACCTGAATTTGTTTATCATGGTTCCTCACCGCTTAAGTCCGTTAAGCTCATCTCTGCTATGAAGGCACGTACCTTGATTTCTCATGGGTGCCAAGGTTTTCTGGCTTCTGTTATGGACATATCTTTGGAGAGTCCTAATATTGAAAATCTTTCTGTTGTTCGTGAATTCGCTGATGTTTTTCCTGATGAACTTCCTGGACTTCCTCCGGCTAGAGAGATTGAATTTGGCATTGAGTTAATTCCCGGTGCTGAACCTATCTCAAAGGCTCCGTATCGTATGGCACCTGTTGAATTGAAAGAGTTAAAGGAGCAGTTACAGGAGATGTTGGAGAATGGCTTTATTAGACCCAGTGTTTCACCGTGGGGTGCACCGGTCTTATTTGTTAAGAAGAAGGGAAGGTTGGGAGCATGGTTTGTGGATTGATGACCGCGACCTCAACCGTATTACAATCGTAACGCTATCCATCTTCCGGAATCGACGATTGTTTGACCAATTGCAAGGCTAAATATTTTTCTTAGATTGATTTGCGATCTGGTTATCATCAGTTCGTATGAGAGAGCAGGATATTTCTAGAATGCTTTTCGTACCGTTTGGCCACTACGAATCTTGGTTATGCCCTTCGGTCTGACAATGCTCCTGCCTGTTGTTTATGGATTTGTTAACCGTATTTTCACGAGTACCTTGATAAGTTCGTTAATTGTTTTCATTGACGAAATCCTCGTTTACTCTAAGTCTGAAGAGAGCATTGAGCAACATTACGGATGTGTTGGAGATTCTTAGGACGAAAGAAGTTGTATTGCGAAGTTTTCGAAAGTGCGAGTTCTGGTATTTCAGCAAGTCGCTTTCCTTGGTCATATTGTATCTGCAGACGGCATCATTATGGATCCATCAAAGGTTAAAGCTATCACCAAATGGCCAAGACCTACTACGGTGACGGAGGTGAGGAGTTTTCTGGGGCTTGCTGGCTATTACCGACGTTTTGTTGAGGGTTTTTCCCGATTAGCTTTACCTCTTGCCCAGCTGATGAGAAAGGGTGAGAAGTTTGTGTGGACGGATGAGCGTCAGGAGAGTTTTGAGGAATTGAAACGGAGATTGGTGTCTGCTCCGATATTGACTCTTCCATTAGGTGTTTTCAATATACAGTGATGCATCGAAGAAAGGTTTGGTTGTGTTTTGATGCAAACATTGGCGAGGTGATCGCTACGCATCAAGCAGATGGAAGCCTTATGAAGATAAATTATCCACCACTATGATCTTGAGTTAGCTGCTGTAGTTTTTTGCATTTGAAGATTGGAGACACTAATTCCTGTATGGTGAAGTTGTGATATATTTACAGATCTTAAAGAGTCTCAAATTTATTTTACTCAGCGGGAACTTAACATGAGACAGAGTAGGATGGTTGGAACTTATGAAAGATATGACACAACATCCAGTACCATCCAGGCCAAAGCTAATGTGGTTCGCCGACGCACTTAGTCAAAAAATCTGGGATGATAGTTTGTTTTGATTCCAGGATCTTTTGTGATTTAGAGCGTTTGGATGTTGAGCTATGTGTACGAGGTTCTGATGGTTATTGGGCGAGTATGAGGATAGAGTCTAACCTCATGCTACAGATCAAAGAAGCTCAAAGGGATGATGGCAAATTGTGGGCTATTGTGCAGAATGTTGAAGACGGTAAACATACTGTGTTCAGGGTTGATGATGATGGGTTGTGTGGTTTGAGATAGGCTATGTGTCTCTAATGATCAGAACTCCGCGAGAAGGTTATGACGGAAGCTCATAGTTCTCCATTTACTATTCATCCAGGTTCAACCAAGATGTACAGGGATTTGAAACAGTACTTTTGGTGGAATGGCATGAAGCAAGATGTGGCTACGTTTGTGTCCAAATGTATGACTTGTCAGCAGGTTAACTTGAACATCAAAGGGGCTAGTGGTTGTTACAGCGTTGTAGATTCCTATGTGAAATGGATTAGATTTCCATGGACTTCGTACTGGTTTGCTCTACTACTCAGTAATGGGACATGATGCGATTTGGGTGGTGGTTTGATGGTAACAAGTTCTGTAATTTCTTACCCTTTCGAAGGTGCTACAGGTATTAGTATGTTGGCGGTGATTTTTCAACAGGATATCGTTAGACTGCATGGTACTTCCGACTTCTATTGTGTCCGACGAGATCCAAAGTTTACGTTCTCATTTTTGGGAAAGGAATTACAGAAAGCTTGGGAAATCGTCTTAAGTTCAGTACAGCATTTAATCCTCAAACTTTTGGTCAGTCAGAGGAGACCATATCAGACCTTGGAAGATTTGTTGAGGGCTAGTTTTAGATGGAAAGGTAGTTGGGATCGAATATTGGCTTGGTGGAGTTTGCTACCAATAATAGTGGCATGCTAGCATCAGGCTGCACCATTACGTGCTTTTGTATGGTAGAAAATGTCGAGCACCTAATTTTGACAAGGGATGAAGTAGGTGAGCCGTTGATTGAAGGACAGGAGTATCGGATTACTCATGAGAAGTTGGCTTTTGATATAGAGAAATTGAAATGAGGCTAGATCCGACAGAAGAAGTTATGCTGATAAGGATCGACGTGACTTAGAAGTTTCAAGTTAGACGATCGTGTATTTTGAAAGTTTTCGCATTCAGAGGAGGTAAACGTTTTGGGATCATAGGGCAAGCTCAGTCCTCGATTCCTGGTCCATTTGAGATTTGGAAGTATGGAGAGGTTCGTATCGTTTGGCTCTTCTCGCAGTTATCGCATTGTTTCTTGATTGTCTTTCTTGTATCTCTTTTGAGGGGTACCATTTATCATCCATTGCATGTCGCATCTTATCCTTTTGATCAGATTCAGCCTGATATGTCTTTGTCCGAGGAACCTGAATCCATTCTGGATCGTCAAGAGAGAGTCATGAGAAATAAAGCCATTCCTTTTGTGAAGATTCTTTGGAAGAATCACCCAGAGCGTGAGGCTACCTGGGAGACCGAAGAATCTATGCGAGCTAGTTATCCTTATTTCTTTGTCTATAGTTCGTGTATGTTTTCATGTCGTTCTCATTTCGTTTTTATTCCGGTTCATTAATTCTTGAGGAAGAAAATTTTTTTTAGAGGGGAAGAAAGTGTAAAACCTAAAAATCTCAACAAATGTGAAATTACCAAAATACCCCTAATGCAAGAAAAATTCATAAAAGCATGAATAAAATTCATTTAAATGTTAAAAATTATGAAAATACAATATTTAGCAATTATGAAAAAATTTTGTAAGGTTAAAATACTTTATTTTTACAATGAAAATAATTAAAATTATTATAGGTATATGACGAATTTATATATGTATTTAATTACTTATACATTACCAACAATTAATTAATAAAATGTGGATAAAATATAAAAATAATTATGAAAATAAATTAAAATCTGATTTAAAACCTATTTTAAATCCCATGGGACTCGGCCAATTAAGTTTTATAACATCCTTCTATTTCTTTTTCATTTGTTAAATCATTAAAACAAATGCACCAATACCCTAAAATACCAAAGTGACGGAAACAAATTTGCCAAGGCAGTACGAATTTTTCCAAGATCATTTGAAGTCTAGGAGTGTGGGAAAAAATATTGGGAAAGCTTGGAAGTGATTGATTCGATTTTTGGTATGTTTTGGTGTTCGAAAAGCTATACGAGTCATAAAAATCATAAAATCATCAAAGGCCATCAAAGGTATTTATAACTTATGTTTCATCATATTGAATGTTTATAAACTGAGAAAAATGTCCATGCACTTTATTTTTGATTTTATAAATTGAATACATATTAAACCTAATTTAGAAATGGAAAATTAAATCGGCATATTAATTATGGTAATTAATTTATTTTTAATGTTTTGAGGGTGTTATTATCTCATAAACTCATAAAAATTGTTGGAATAATTTATAATAATTCAATGATTTTGGAGTTTCTTTGTATTTACCAGAATTCGAAAAAAAGAGGGAAAAAGGGAAAGAAATGGTTAAAACGAATTAGGGTTAGGTTGTTATTTTTTAACAGGTGTAATATGCCAATGATTGGTAATATAATTGTTTTTGTTTGGGAAAATTTGGATTAGGGTTTGGGATTAAATTGTAACCGAAATTGTGAATATAAGAGTATATAGGCTTGTTTTGAAATTTCTGAAACTAGGGGTCGGTTTTATACATGTTGTTTATACTTATTTTATTCTGTATAAAATAAGTTGGGGGTATAAAAATGTCATTTTGTATTATTTTGGATTTAATGGTTAATTTCATATTATTTATGTAATCTAGAGTAATTAATGAAAATGGAGGAGACTAAAATTGTAAATCTGATAAGTATAAGGGTTTTTGGTTTGTAATTTATGTTATAAGTATGATATGTTATATTTGAATCTATAAGGGCTTGTATGGTATTATTGTGATAACTAAAGATAATGTTTAAGTAAAATTATTAAAACCATAAAGGACTAAATATGTAAATTATGTAAAATTAAGGGTTTGACATGTAAATACATAAAATGGAAGGTATAATCTGAATAAAATAAGAAACTTTGATATTTACACTTTTAACCTTGAAATTTGTTGATTTTGCATATTAAACCCTAAAATATGGAAAGTTTGTCATATTTAACCCTAAACTTGTAAGCTTGCATATTAAGTCCCTAAGCTATTCAAAATACTTAATAGAATCTCAAATGATGAATATTACTAAAAATAGAAAGTTACTAAAAATGGAAAGTTTCTAAAAATAGAAAGTTACTAAAAATGGAAAGTTTCTAAAAATAGAAAGTTACTAAAAATGGAAAGTTTCTAAAAATAGAAAGTTACTAAAAATGGAAAGTTTCTAAAAATAGAAAGTTACTAAAAATGGAAAGTTTCTAAAAATAGAAAGTTACTAAAAATGGAAAGTTTCTAAAAATAGAAAGTTACTAAAAATGGAAAGTTTCTAAGATGGTAACGTTTCTAAAAATTGAATGTATAACTTAAAGGAATGTGTTTGAAATTCGAATTCATCATTTCCTTAGGTTCGTCAAGAGGGAGTGGATTCTGTTATTCTGTGGGGGGGGGTGTTTCTTCTTTTTGATTATTGCTTTGCTTCGGAATAAGGTACAGATATTCTGACCTTATCGTTAAGGTTTCTCATGACACTTTTCTCTCTATCTTTGATTACTTATGTGATTTGCTACATTTGCTCTGAGCCTTTTATCTTGGCTTTCTTATATGATCTGTTATTATGTTCCATTTGAACCCTGCTATGCTACCTTTGATATTTGAACCTTTGATATTTGAACCTTTGATATTTGAACCTTTGATATTTGAACCTTTGACATTGAACCTTTGCTATGATCCCTTTGAAATGAACTTTGATATGACTTTGCTTTGAACCCTTCAGTTTGAGAACCAAGCCACTATTTGTTTCCTAGCCATGAAGGTAACATGGCCGTGTCATTGATGCACCTTTGGCATGACTCATGTGTGAGTGAGTGATTTCTCATACCGTCCCCCATTTGATATTATATGTGCACTATGAAGATTATTATTTGTTTAAGGGGCGTATGGATGCATCCTAGATTTGTTTTGGTTTTGCTATGGTTATACATTATGATATTTGGATATTTGGTGACTGATGATGGTGCAATCCACGTCTTTACCATAAGACTTGGAGCCATGACTCATGGTCATTTGATATGATTTGTTGGGCTTGGTGATGTAACTTAACCTATTTGATTCTGATTCATCTTACCTTACCCTTTGATGGATATTATGATGATGTCTTATCTTATATTTGTATCCGTTGATCATGTCTGTGTTTCTTTGTACCTTTGTATCATATCCTTGATTTCCGATTTCTTTTGCTTTCGTTTATTATATATATCTGTTCACTGGGCTTTGTAAGCTCAGCCGCATTTTCTTTTCCTGCGGCAGGTATCTAAGCTAGGAGCTGGGGTTTGCTTTCGGGTTATGAGTGCTGAGTGTGGACTTACCCTAGAGATCTTAGTTTTGATATACGAATTGTTTCCTTCAAGACATTTGTTATTTTGTTTGGATATGTTTATCCTTTGACCAAACCTTATGTACCTTTAGTCTTGTTGACTTATTTCCTTTGGTTATTTATTTAAGACTTCCGCTGTTTATGCTTTGTGTTATGATTGTGTTATGCTTTTGATGTTCACACCATATTTGTAAAAATTCTACCCCTTCGGGGTCGGGGGTTACAATTATGGTATCACGAGGCTGCCAGGTTTTAATCATGTCGAGGTTCTTATGACCTTAGAGCTTAGGCCTATGACCCGTGAGGATTGGGTTAGACATTAGGTTCCTTCTGCGTAACTCTCTTCCGTAACCTATCTTGTTTTCGTTTGCTAATCGTTTTTCTTCAATCGTTTAGATGGATGAATACGGTTAATAGTACTTTCTTCGGTAATATCTACATGATGATCGTATGTCCTTCGTTTATTTGATACTGGGGCTACACATTCTATTTATCCTACCACTTTTGCTAGAAACTTAATATGAATCCTTACACCATTAGAGAACGTGTAATCATTTCAACCCCAATGAAGAACCATATGCTTATTGACCATGAATATGTTAATTGTCCTCTCCGTTTTGATGATCGTATTCGTCCTGCGAATTTACTTCCTATTCATATGCTCGACTTTGATGTGATTCTTGGCATGGATTGGTTGGCTTCTCATCGAGCTACCATTGACTGCTATGCTAGGACTGTGATCTTTGGTAACGTTCGCCAACCTGAATTTGTTTATCATGGTATCCTCACCGCTTAAGTCGTTAAGTCATCTTCTGCGATGAAGGCACGTACCTTGATTCTAATGGGTGCATGGTTTTCTGGCTTCTGTTATGGTGGACTCATCTTTGGAGAGTCCTAATATTGAAAATCTTTTGTTGTTCGTGAATTCGCTGATGTTTTTCCGATGAACTTCCTGGACTTCCTCCGGCTAGAGAGATTGAATTTGGCATTGAGTTAATTCCCGGCGCTGAAACTATCTCAAAGGCTCCATATCGTATGGCACCTGTTGAATTGGAAAGAAGTTGTTATCAGGAGATGTTGAGAATTGGTTTTATTGACCCAGTGTTCACCGTGGGTTGCAACCGGTCTTATTTGTTACAGAAGAAGGGATGGTAGATGCGTTGTGTATTGATTACCGCGAACTCAACACGTTATTCAATTCGTAACCGCTATCCTCTTCCGCGAATCGACGATTGTTTGACCAATTGCAAGGGGCTAAATATTTTTCTAAGATTGATTGCGATCTGGTTATCATCAGCTTCGTATGAGAGAGCAGGATATTTCTAAGACTGCTTTTAGTACGCGTTATGGCCACTACGAATTATTGGTTATGCACTTCGTCTGACAAATGCTCACTGCTGGTTTATGGATTTGATTATCCGTATTTTTCCACGAGTACCTTGATAAGTTCGTTATTGTTTTCATCGACGACATCCTCGTTTACTCTAAGTCTGAAGAAGAGCATGAGCAACATCTACGGATTGTGTTGGAGATTCTTAGACAGAAGAAGTTGTATGCGAAGTTTTCGAAGTGCGAGTTCTGGTTACAGCAAGTCGCTTTCCTTGGTCATATTGTATCTGCAGACGGCATCATTATGGATCCATCAAAGGTTGAAGCTATCACCAAATGGCCGAGACCTACTACGGTGACGGAGGTGAGAAGTTTTCTGGGGCTTGCTGGCTATTACCGACGTTTTGTTGAGGGTTTCTCCCGATTAGCTTTACCTCTTACCCAGCTGATGAGAAAGGGTGAGAAGTTTGTGTGGACGGATGAGCGTCAGGAGAGTTTTGAGGAATTGAAACAGAGATTGGTGTCTGCTCCGATATTGACTCTTCCATCAGGTTCTGGTGGTTTTCAGATATACAGTGATGCATCGAAGAAAGGTTTGGGTTGTGTTTTGATGCAACATGGGAAGGTGATCGCCTACGCTTCAAGACAACTGAAGCCTTATGAAGTAAATTATCCAACCCATGATCTTGAGTTAGCCTTTGCTGTAGTTTTCTGCATATGAAAAGATCTGGAGGAACACTATCTGTATGGTGCAAGCTTGTGATATATTTACAGATCATAAGAGTCTCAAATATATTTTTACGCAGCGAGAACTTAACATGAGACAGAGAAGATGGTTGGAACTTCTGAAAGATTATGACACTAACATCCAGTACCATCCGGGCAAGGCTAATGTGGTTGCCGACGCACTTAGTCGAAAATCTGGGATGATAGCTTGTTTTGATTCCAGGATCCTTCATGATTTAGAGCGTTTGGATGTTGAACTATGTGTACGAGGTTCTGATGGCTATTGGGCGAGTATGAGGATAGAGTCTAACCTCATGCTACAGATCAAAGAAGCTCAAAGGGACGATGGTGAGTTGTGGGCTATTGTGCAGAATGTTGAAGACGGTAAACATACTGAGTTCAGGGTTGATGATGAAGGCGTTGTGTGGTTTGAAGATAGGCTATGTGTTCCTAATGATCAGACACTTCGCGAGAAGATTATGACGGAAGCTCATAGTTCTCCATTTACTATTCATCCAGGTTCAACCAAGATGTACAGAGATTTGAAACAGTACTTTTGGTGGAATGGCATGAAGCAAGATGTGGCTACGTTTGTGTCCAAATGTATGACTTGTCAGCAGGTTAAAATTGAACATCAAAGGGCTAGTGGTTTGTTACAGCCGTTGGAGATTCCTATGTGGAAATGGGATGAGATTTCCATGGATTTCGTTACTGGTTTGCCTACTACTCAGAAAAGACATGATGCGATTTGGGTGGTTGTTGATCGGCTAACCAAGTCTGCTCATTTCTTACCCATTCGGAAGAACTACGGTATTAGTAAGTTGGCGGAGATTTTTCAACAGGAAATCGTTAGACTGCATGGTACTCCGACTTCTATTGTGTCCGACAGAGATCCGAAGTTTACGTCTCATTTTTGGAAAGGATTACAGAAAGCATGGGGAACTCGTCTTAAGTTCAGTACAGCATTTCATCCTCAAACAGATGGTCAGTCAGATGTCGGGACCATTCAGACCTTGGAAGATATGTTGAGGGCTTGTGCTTTAGAATGGACAGGTAGTTGGGATGAATATTTGTGCTTGGTGGAGTTTGCCTACAATAATAGTTGGCATGCTAGCATCAAGGCTGCACCTTTCGAGCTTTTGTATGGTAGAAAATGTCGAGCACCTATTTGCTGGGATGAAGTAGGTGAGCGTTTGATTGAAGGTCCGGAGCTTATCGAGATTACTAATGAGAAGGTGGCTGTTGCTAAAGAGAAATTGAAAGAGGCTAGATCGCGACAGAAGAGTTATGCTGATAAGCATCGACGTGACTTAGAGTTTCAAGTTGGAGATTCGTGTATTTTTGAAAGTTTGCCATTCAGAGGGAGTTAATACGTTTTGGGATCAAGGGCTAGCTTCAGTCCTCGATTCATTGGTCTCATTTGTAGATTTTGGAACGTATTGGAGAGGTTCGTATCGTTTGGCTCTCTCCGCAGTTATCGCACGTTCATGTGTCTTTCATATATCACTTTTGAGGGGATACCATTATCATCCATTGCATGTCGCATCTTATCCTTTTGATCAGATTCAGCCTGATATGTCTTTGTCCGAGGAACCTGAATCTATTTTGGATCGTCAAGAGAGAGTCATGAGAAACAAAATTATTCCTTTTGTGAAGGTTTCTTTGGAAGAATCACCCAGAGCGTGAGGCTTACCTGAGAGACCGGAGAATCTATGCGAGCTAGTTATCTATTTCTTTGTCTAGTTCGGTATGTCTTATTTCGTTCTAAATTTCGTTTCATCCGGTTCATTCAATTTTTGGGACAAATTTTTTTTTAGAGGGGAAGAAGTTGTAAAACCTAAAAATCTCAACAAATGTGAAATTACCAAAATACCCCTAATGCAAGAAAAATTCATTAAAGCATGAATAAAATTCATTTAAATGTTAAAAATTATGAAAATACAATATTTAGCAATTATGAAAATTTTTGTAAGGTTAAAATACTTTATGTTATACAATGAAAATAATTAAAATTATTATAGGTATATATGCCGAATTTATATATGTATTTAATTAACTTATACATTACAAAATTAATTAAATAAAATGTGGATAAATATAAAATAATTATGAATATTATTAAATCTGATTAAAACCTATTTAAAGCCCTAGAAAAGATCGGCAAATAATTTATTCACACTTTATTTCATTTGTCATTTGTTAAATCATTAAAATCAAATGCACCAAAACCCTAAAATACCAAAAGTGACCGGCAACAAATTTTCCAAGGCAGGGACCGAATTTTCCCAGATCATTTTGACGGACTAAGGAGTGTGGGAAAAATAGTGGGAAGCTTGGGAAGTGATTGATTCGATTTTTGGTATCGTTTTGGGTTCGAAAAGCTATACCGAGTTCATAAAATCATAAAATCATCAAAGGCCATCAAAGGTAATTTTATAACTTATGTTTCATCATATTAAAATGTTATAAACCTGAGAAAAATGTCCATGCATTTTATTTTGATTTTATAAATTGAAACATTCTCAAAACCCCTAATTTAGAATGAAAAATTAAAAATCGGCATATAAATATGTAAATTTATTTTATATTTTTTTGAGGTTTTTCATATCTCATATAACTCAGAAAATTGTTGGAATAATTTATAAAATAATTCGAATGATTATTGGAGATTTTTTGTATTTTACGATTTCTATTTGAAAAAATTAGAGGAAAAAAGGGGAAATAAATATGGTTAAATGAATTAGGGTTAGGGTTTTGTTATTTTTTCCAGGTGTAATTAATGCCAATGATTGGTAAATAATTGGGTTTGTGATTGGGGAAAATTTGATTAGGGTTGGTGAATTAAATTGTTAACCGAATTGTGTTATAAGAGTAAAATGACTTGTTTATGTAATTTCTGAAACTATGGGGTCTATTTTAGACATGTTATTATACTTAGTATATTCTGTATAAAATAAGTTGGGGGGTATAAAATGTCATTTTGATATTATTTTGGATTTAAAATGGTTAATTTCATATATTATGTAATTAGAAAGTAATTAATGAAAATAGAGGGACTAAAATTGTAAATTCTGAAAAGTATAAGGTTTGGTTAGTAATTAATGTATAAAGTATGATTTTGTTATATTTGAATCTATAAGGGCTTGTTTGGTATTATGGATAATTAAAGATAATGTTTAAGTAATTATTAAACCAAAAGGACTAAATATGTAAATTATGTAAAATTAAGGGTTTGACATGTAAATACATAAAATGGAAGGTATAATCTGAATAAAATAAGAAACTTTGATATTTACACTTTTAACCTTGAAATTTGTTGATTTTGCATATTAAACCCTAAAATATGGAAAGTTGTCATATTTAACCCTAAACTTGTAAGGTTGGCATATTAAGTCCCTAAGCTATTTAAAATACTTAATAGAATCTCAAATGATGAATGTTACTAAAAATAGAAAGTTACTAAAAATGGAAAGTTTCTAAAAATAGAAAGTTACTAAAAATGGAAAGTTTCTAAAAATAGAAAGTTACTAAAAATGGAAAGTTTCTAAAAATAGAAAGTTACTAAAAATGGAAAGTTTCTAAAAATAGAAAGTTACTAAAAATGGAAAGTTACTAAAAATGGAAAGTTACTAAAAATGGAAAGTTTCTAAAAATAGAAAGTTACTAAAAATGGAAAGTTTCTAAAGATGGAAAGTTTCTAAAAATAGAAAGTATAACTTAAATGAATGGTTTGTAACTCGAATTCATCATTTCCTTAGGTTCGGTCAAGAGGGAGTGATTCTGTTATTCCTGTGGTGTTTCTTTGATTTTGCTTTGCTTCGGAATAAGGTACAGATATTCTGACCTTATCGTTAAGGTTTCTCATGACATGTTTCTCTCTATCTTTGATTTCTCATTTGATTTGCTACATTTGCTCTGAGCCTTTTATTTTGGCTTTCTTATATGATCTGTTATTATGTTCCATTTGAACCCTGCTATGCTATCCCTTGATATTTGAACCTTTGATATTTGAACCTTTGATATTTGAACCTTTGATATTGAACCTTTGCTATGATCCCTTTGAAATGAACTTTGATATGACTTTGCTTTGAACCCTTCAGTTTGAGAACCAAGCCACTATTTGTTTCCTAGCCATGAAGGTAACATGGCCGTGTCATTGATGCACCTTTGGCATGACTCATGTGTGAGTGAGTGATTTCTCGCACCGTCCCCCATTTGATATTATATGCGCATTATGAAGATTATTATTTGTTTAAGGGGCGTATGGATGCATCCTAGATTTGTTTTGTATTCGATGGATTATGACATTATGATATTTGGATATTTGGTGACTGATGATTGGGTGCAATCCACGTCTTTCACAACAGACTTTGGAGCTCATGACTCCATGGTCACTTGGGCTTGGTGATTGAACTTAACCTAATTTGATTCTCTTAGTCATCTTACCTTACCCTATGATTTGATATTCTGATTTGTCTTACCTTATGTTTGTATCCCTTTGATCATGTATTGTGATATCCTTTGTACCTTGTATCATATCCTTTGATTTCCGTTATCCTTTGCATTCGATTATATATATCTGTTCACTGGGCTTTGTAAGCTCAGCCGCATTTTCTTTTCCTGCGGCAGGTATCTAAGCTAGGAGCTGGGGTTGCTTTTGGGTTATGAGTGCTGAGTGTGGACTACCCTAGAGTTCTTACCTTTGATATACGAATTGTTTCCTTCAAGACATTTGTTATTTCGTTTGGATATGTTTATCCTTTGAGAACTTATGTACCTTAAGTCATGTTGACTTATTTCCTTTGGTTATTTATTTAAGACTTCCGCTGTTTATGCTTGTGTTATGATTGTGTATGCTTTTGATGTCACACCATATTTGTAATACTTCTACCCTTCTGGGTCGGGGCGTTACAATTTATGGTATCAGAGCTGCCAGGTTAATCATGACGAGGTCTTATGACCTTAGAGCTTAGGCTATGACCTGTGAGGATTGGGTAGACATTAGGTTCCTTCTGCGTAACTCTCTTCCGTAACCTATCTTGTTTTCGTTTGCTAATCGTTTTCTCGATCGTTCAGATGGTGAATACCGGTAATAGTACTTTCTACGGTAATCTCTACATTGATGATCGTACTGTCTTCGTTTTATTTGATACTGGGGCTACACATTCTATTATATCAACCTATCCACTGTCAAACATTTAGCAAGACGAACTTGGGTGACATATTTCAACCATTCCGGTTGCAAGCTATTCAGAAACTTTGTGTTAATTGTAACAATTGGAAAATGCATGTTATTTCTTTCCAAATTGTTCATTAACTAAGCAAACCAATTGTAAACTAAAACAAGTGCTTCCCCTGGTTTAGCAACAAACTGATCAAATTCGTTTATGAAATGAGTTTCTCTATCAACTTTGTTTTGTATAGTTCCCCTCATAAGACGTTCAACTCATTTCCACATGTCCTTAGCCAAAGTGCAAGCATCCACAGAATCATAAATGTCATTTGGAATATAAAGAAGTATCAGATTCATGAGCTCTATCTCAGCATCATAATGCAATAACGCATCTCCTTGTAAATCCTCAGCTGTTTGCAATTTTGGAACTATGGAGTTGTTAGGAATGAACATCTCAAACTAATAAGGACCTTCATCAAGTGCTTTGTTAAGCCACTTTTGGTTTTCCCTCTTTCGATTTATGTATCGTCTAAATCTACTTGCCCACGGTATATAACTACCCCTTTCAAGCATGGGAGGCCTAGTCTTATAACCGGCATCAGCAAGAGATTGTTGATATGTTTTGGATGTTGACATTTCTTATGATTCAAAGATTGGATCTTTGTAGACGAAAATGAGTGATATTTGTGAAAAGATTTCCAAACTCGGTACACTTCTCGAACACTTGTAAAAACTTGGACAACACTATCCTTGAATATCACGTATTATGAAACTCTGTACACTTCTCGAACAGAACTAAACTCTGAAAAAATACTAACAAACTCGGTATTCCTAAAATGTATTAAACTCGAAAATATTCTTACTCTAAACTCGATAGAACCGAGTTTTGAAAAATTCAAAGATTATGGATTGTCAATAACCACTAACTCGATAAAACCAAAATTTATGATTACTGGATAATCTAAAACACTTAAAACATCAAATTCGATAAAACCGAATTTGATTTCCGAGTTTTTAGAAATTGATAAATTTGTTTTTCAAAATCCCAATTCACGATAAAACCATGATCTTGATGTATTTTAACACTTAGTAATCGTATTTCCGAGATTTAAAAGCACTAATTCCTTATTCACACTTTTCGATAGACCCGAAAAAGTGTGAAAGGCTATAAAACTTGATAGAACCGAGTTTAACAATATCCTCCTAATATATGATTTTTGATAGAACCGAAAATGCGTATATATCTATTACAATACTTTTCTGACGAGATAAGACTACAAGTGCTACTAAAACTTCAAAAAAATGATCCGAGAGTATAAAAACAATCTCCGAGAATGTAGAAACACTTTCGAGAACTGTAGAAAACTACTGAAAATGCAAACACCACACCCGATAACATTCGATAATGCCCAAATACTAGAAATTACTGCCAAAACTCAAATCGAAAGCTCAAACGCCTCAACCGAATTCACCGAGTGTCATCATGAGATTTTTAGACGTGGAAAAAATGCACAAATAGACTCACTCGTATTCTCTAATGGCGTATGATACCACTTGTTAGGTCTTGTTTATCTTGAATCATACATTATTAATCATGGAAGCTTAGAGAGAATAGTAGTGGAGGGAAAATGTTCAAATTTCAAATGTTATAAATGGAGGAAAAAGGGAATTTTTTTATTACAAAGCATCACCCTCTAATGATGATTAGAGGGGTATTTATAGGAGAAGGAAGAAGCCTTCCCTTCTTTTATTTTTCACTTCTAGTCCCTAATCTTTGGTAATTATGCTATTTCTTTCTTTTAGCATAATATACCTTATTACAAGCTACTTTATACTAAACAAAATGAAGACTATTAACTAAATATAACTAAACCACATAATCGACACTTTTTATGAACCTAACACTACCAAAAATGACGTTACCTCCATTGTATGCCTTGTAAGTGGAGAAGAGCTTTCGGTTGCCAGTCAAATGTTTACAGCATCTGCTATTCTTGATCCATTCGTCGGGCTCCAAGTCGAATCCAAGGCACATCTATTTATATAGTACAATGACTCAAACATTTGGTCCCCAATATCTCATGGGTCCAAAGTTGTTAGTGCTAAACATCCCTTGCATTTGATGCAATTGGTTGGGATGAGGAAATGGAGGACACATTTCCCATGGCATGTAACTTTGACGTGGAAAGTTATTCCAAGTTACAGGAAAGCCATGAGGTCGATTTTGTCGACCAATATCCCTTTTTGGTTGCGATGTTTTGGCACGAGGATAATTATTATTGACTCTTCTAGGAGGTGGGGTTTTTGGTCTAAAGTTTGGTTTCAAAAATCCAACTCTGGGCTTTGACAATGACTTATAGAATTGTTCAACTTCATTGTCCCTAGCAACAGGGAACTTTGGCTTTGTTTATAATTATGTGTTTTGGTCTAGGACCCAAAATGGATTTTTGGAAAGACACAGTTTTCTCAGATCCAGGCGTTGCTGGTGGCGGTCCCATAATTATTTTGGGGGCCGCCTGGTCACTTAGGGGGGCCGCCCATATTTATGGTCCTCCATCAGAGGACACCTTTTTTTTGAGCTTTCACAAATTTTATTTCCTTAGTTCCACTAGAAGATGCTTCAAATAAATTAAACCCTAAACCTAGTTTATCACCGGAGGATTTTTAACTACTTAACATTTCATTTAAGAAATGTGTACTCTTTTTAAATTTATTTAATCTAGTGGATTCTTCTTTGAGTTTTTCATTCTCAATTTTAAGCGTATGACACTTTGCACAATCGAGATCAACTCCCTTGTTTTTCTCGAGTGTGGATAATTTATCTTTTAATTCTCTAAGTTCATTTTCTAAACTATTTCTAGTAGCTTTTAACCTTTTGTTCTTCGTGGTTATCTTTAGACTCATTTTGCACAACTTATCATATTCGTTGTCTAAAGCTAAATCATCAATTGATGAGTTTTCATCACTAAAGTAAGATGATTCGGAACATACCTCACTTGATGCATGAGCTACAAGACACATTTCATCTTTAACCTTTTCATCATCTTCTTCACCACTATCACTCTAAGAGCCTCTGACAAAAGCTCTTTGGTTCTTATCTTTCGGTGGTTTTGGACATTCTCTAATAAGATGGTCGCCGCATCTAAAGCATTTTCTATCACTTTTACCGTTCTTGTCATCACAGCTTCTTTGGAAAGTCTTTTTGTCATTCTGAGGTTGTCTAACGAATCTACCTCTTCTTTTAAAGAACTTTTTGAAGTCTCTTACCGCCATGGCGTGCTTTTCGTCTTCGCTACCGGAAGTCGAACACTCTTCATCACTAAATTCTTTCTTAGCCTTTAAAGCAATAGATTTCCATTTAACTTTTGCTTTGACTTTTTCGGAATCTTTCTTGATGATCATTTCGTGAACTTTGAGGTTCCCGATAAGTTCATCAAGAGATAGTGACGTTAAGTCTTTCGACTCTTCAATCGCCATGACCTTTGCTCTCCATTTAGGATGTAGAGCCCTAAGAAACTTCCTTACGTAGTTCTTACTAGAATAACCTTCATCAAGAGCTTTAAGACTAGTAATAATAGTATTGAATCTATCAAAAGCAC
This sequence comes from Tanacetum coccineum, assembly GCA_026074375.1. NCBI lineage: Eukaryota > Viridiplantae > Streptophyta > Magnoliopsida > Asterales > Asteraceae > Tanacetum > Tanacetum coccineum. The sequence continues at coordinate 13,056 of BQNB010009498.1, read as the reverse complement.
TATCTATAGATTCGTCTTCGGAAATAACAAATTGTTCATATTGTTAAACCAAAAGGTCGATATTATTATCTTTGACTTGGCTATTACCTTGATGGGTGATTAACAAAGTTTTCCAAATTTCTTTTGCCATGTTATACATGAAAATTTTTTCATATTCTTTTCTTGGCAAAGCATTGTAAATAACCATTTTGGCTTCATTATTTTTCGCAAGTCTCTTTTTGAGATCATCGGTTTGTTTTTCAAAAGGGATAACCTCATCTATTTTGGTTTCCGGATTTTGTACAATAGGTTGAAAATTACCATTGGTAATAACATGCCAAAGATCTAGATCTTTTGATTTAACATATGTCTCGAATATATTTTTCCAATAAATAAAACTATCGCTTTTAAAGAGTGGTGGTCTTTGCATAAATTGCCCTTCTAGATATTTGTCAGAATTCATAGATCGATCCAAGCTTTAAAATACAATATATTTTAAAAATCTTGAGTGACCATTCTCCTGATACTAATTGTAGAAATAAGAAGGGTTGTTGAATAGTTTACACGTTTGTTTTACGTTTTAAAAGTTTACTTTCAAAAATGTTTAGATGCGAGTTATATGTTTAACCAAATCACAATATGAACAAGAAATAACTATCTAAACAAAAACTAGATAACAACAATAATAATGTAAAGAGATAAGGAAAGAAACAACCAAACCAAGACACCAAGATTTTATAGTGGTTCGGATACGAAGCACCTCTTCATCCTACTCCACTCCCCGAGTATCTGACTCAAGATTTTACTATGTCAACAAGCTCCTTTAGGCAGAGAAAACCATTTACACGTCGCTTACGTTATTTTCTGACACTAAGCTAAATGTCGAGTCCTGATCTTAGCTAGAACCAATCTACCACTTCACAAGATATACACACTCACAAGATCTACACTATCGGATCTACACAATATTCGAATCACACAAATACACAAGATAAATACAATAGAGGTTTGAAACTTAGAAGAAAAGAGAAGAGATCACTAATTAACACTTCGTTTCTTGATGAATACGAGTGTTCTTCTCTTGCACTTGAATGAGAGGGAAGAGATGAAGAGAAGAGATTCGATCACTTGAAACAAGATTTAAGTATGTTATTGATCAAGAGTTTTAGTGAGAGAAAGAAGTTTTAGAGAGAGAAAGAAAAGACTAAAAAATTTCGTGCAAAGAGGAATGTTTTTCTGCTGGGAATGGAGCAATATTTATAGACAGGAAATCCCAACGGCCATCTGGTAGCGGTCCCGATGGTCCCATATATATAAGGGGGCCGCCAGGCCTATAAGGGGGTCACCACTAGACTCCGCTCCTGTTTTTGTCTTTTTATGGTGATGGTTGTATCTGTTATGGAACCTTCTATTTTGGGAGAAAATTTTGAAATTCATATTTTAAGTTTTTAATAAAACTTTTCTTTTAATTAGAAAATATTTTGTAAATGTATTTTTACAAAAATACTTTTGTAGAATTAAAAGTGAGAATTAAGAGAAAAATATTTTCTTGATCACTAATCATGCTTAATTATTTTGTTTGTCCATACCTTAAGTGATCACTAATCTAAGTAGAGTTTTGCATTTAATAATTTGTAAACGTTTATTTTTATTGTAAACGTTTTTACATTTTATTATTATCAAAACGTTGAGAGGTCGAAAAATATAAATAACGTTTTTAGACATTATTTGTATTAACACATATTTTTAGCATTTATCTATTCATTTCTATTCTTGTTTTTCGATGTTTAATGTATTTTATTTTAAATCATGTATTATTACATATCTAAATATTGTGAGCGCATATCAAATCTAAATAGTTTATAAGCTAAATAGGATATAAAATTTTAATATTTTTAAGTGTACACTTTTAATGTCGTCCAAATGCGACTGCTTGCATTTATGTCAATTGGCATGAAATTTAGAACTTATATTTAACTTAGCAAAGCTAAACATGTCAATCATCATTAAATTACAACATACAATATGTTCAAGTATTTTCGTCAGTAATCTTAATACATACCTTATAATTTATACAATTAAAATTTTAAATACAACCATAAATAATGAACACATAAATACAAGATATATAAAAAATGATGATCTAAATAAAATGTTTTGGCAAGCTTAATGACTTGTATGAACACAAAATTAATATAGTCGCTCAAATAAATAATTTTTGTTAATATAACGTTCTTCTGGAATAAAACTATAATGTTTGGTAGGATTGAATGGAAAGAGAAGAAAGAAAATGAGAAGGCATTCCCTTGTTTGTGTATGTTGAGAAAGGAAACAAGGAATGATTTTTGGATTCTTACTCTAACTTTTGCATTCTTTATAAAAGGTGATGAATGCTGAGAATTACGGATTGATTCGCAGTTAGAATGAGGAGCCAAGGGATGGCAACGGGCGAGAAAAAACCCATAACCCATGGGTACCCGCACGTAAATGGGTGGGTAATCCTGTTATTTTTCACCCGTGGGTGCGTTGTGGGTGAGAATTTATACCCATCGGTAGGTGTCGGGTGGGTGACGGGTAATGCATACCCATCATGGGTGTACCTATTTAAGAAACCCACGAGCGTACCCGTCTAAATACCCACGGGTGTACCCTAAACCCATTTGTGTTAAAATAAAATTTATTATACTACTTAAATATTTGTGAGGTTGTTCGTGTATATTTAATAACTACCAAGATATCTAGACTACACAGTAAACTAATAGTTTTTTTAGTTACAAGACTAAACGATGAATATGAAAGATCAAACTTTTTAAGATATATACATGATATATCCTAGTACAAGTATGTGATTTGGTGTAATGATAATTAATTTTTCTAGTTTTAGACATGTCATTATGTATTTTGTGAACTTGGTATTTAGAAAATTGATATGATGTCTTATTACTTAGTTTCATAGTTAGTTTACATATCATGGTTTTATGATTTTGTTCTATTTCACAAACCCACGGGTTTACCCACGGGCAATGGGTACCCACGGGCATGGGTATGGGTAAAAAGTTGTACCTATTGGTGGGTGATGGGTAGGTGGCGAGTGAAAAAAAAAATCATAGATTCGGGTGATGGGTTTGATGAACCCATACCCATTACCCACGGGTGCCATCCCTAGGAGCCACTTTACATCACAAAGTGTATAAAAAGGGACAACCATGTGCAAGGCACATGCTACAAATTTTTGCAAAGCAAGCATCCAGACCCTCACCACGTCTTCTCTCATTCTTCTTTCCGTAATTTGTTTTCTAAAAGTATTTTGAACCCGCGCTTCGCCGCGGTGTACGTTTTTTATAGAACTTCGTTGATAGCTTTGTTGAAGGTGATATTTTTCATTGGTCTTGTGAAAAATTTGTATCACATTACTAACACAAATATAGTAAAACACTGATCATTAGTCCCTTTACTAACACAAATATATATTTTTCATTGGTCTAGCGTTTTATATAGTCATTTTTAATTTTTTTCACGACCAACAAATAAGGTTCATAATAAGTTAGAAGGAATTAGAAAGTGACATGAAATGAACAATTAGTTCAACATTAATTGCCAAGAAATTAACAGATTGGAAAATTAGAAAACCATACTTGCATAGAATTGAATCACTATTAGCACCTGAAAGTACAAAGACTAAGTGACTAAACTATCAGCTAAAATGTAGAGTTTTACATCGCCTTGTGCGTTTTCTAGTTTATCACAAATAGCTCTTATAACATGTACAAAGTCTGCTATCCGTTCCTCAGAAACACCATTTCCTAAAGCAACTTCCATGTCATTGTTCTTAGGGTTAAGTTTATATATTACCAACGAACTTTTTAATTTTTACCGATATAGGTAACCAACTTATTTTATTACCAATATAGTCATTGAAACTTTTAAATTAGTGACAGTATAGTCAATATCACCTCAAGCTACCGGTTGAAACTAAAAAATGACTATACATTATTTTTTAATTTTTTTTTACTTAATCAAAAATACCACCTCATATTTGACTTCTGTTGACTGATGACATGTAACGGTTTACATATAAACATTAGTTTCCTAACACACATAATAAACAAATAGAAATCACATAATAAACAAATAAAAATCTATAATTGAAGATTGAAACATGAATCTGTTATACTGGAAGAAAATAATGCTATGTCAAAAAGTAAACTTCTGGTATTTAGATTTCTAATACTCCTCAATAATAAACATCATCCTTTTCACCTTGTCTTCTCCGGCGGCACCAGCAAATTCCGACGAAGGAGCAGCAGGTTTCGGTGGGACAGAAACTTGATCAATCAAACCCTCAAAGATTTACGAACAAAGACCCATTTGAAAAATCTTTAAGGTCGACCCTTTAGAGATCAGTGGTGCGTTCTCGCCGGAAGCTTTGTCACCGATTGTTCTTGATTTCCCGGCCTTGGTTTTGAGTCATGTTACGCCGTTGTTACCCGACCCGTTTTGTTTGGATCATGAAGCCGAATAGAAAGTGATTAAGGAAATCACCAATAATTAGTATTGTTAATACAAATAATGTCTAAAACGTTATTTATATTTTTCGACCTCTCAACGTTTTGATAATAACAAAATGTAAAAACATTTACAATAAAAATAAACGTTCACAAATTATTAAATACAAAATTTCATTTCTAAGATTAGTGATCACTTAAGGTATGGACAAACAAAATAATTAAGCATGATTAGTGATCAAGAAAATATTTTCTAATTAAAAGAAAAGTTTTATTAAAAACTTAAAATTTGAAATTCAAAATTTCCCTCCAAAATGGAAGGTTCCATAACAAATACAACATTCACCATAAAAAGACAAAAACAGGAGCAGAGTCTGGTGGCGACCCCCTTATAGGCCTGGCGGCCCCCTTATATATAAGGGACCACCGGGACCGCCACCAGATGACCATTGGGATTTCCTGTCTATAAATACTGCTCCATTCCTAGCAGAAAAACATTTCTCTTCGCACGAAATTTTTCAGTCCTTTCTTTCTCTCTCTAAACCTTCTTTCTCTCACTAAAAATCTTGATCACTAACATACTTAGATCTTATTTCAAGTGATCTAATCTCTTTTTCTCATCTCTTCCCTCTCATTCAAGTGCAAGAGAAGAACACTCGTATTCGTCAAGAAACAAAGTGTTAATTAGTGATCTCTCCTTTCTTCTAAGTATCAAACTTCTATTGTATTTATCTTGGGTATTTGTGTGAATCGGATATTGTGTAGATCCGATAGTGTAGATCTTGTGAGTGTGTATATCTTGTGAAGTGGTAGATTGGTTCTAGCTAAGATTAGGACTTGACATTGATACAACTTAACTATATATATATATATATATATATATATATATATATATATATATATATAACAATTACTTAATACATATATATATAATATAACTAAAGTATCAAATAATAAGAGTGAGTATTCCGTAAGGTTTTTAAGAAAATTACTTTTAACCAAAGTAAAATTCAAAACCTTCCCGAGTCGTATCCGACGAGGCGTGAATTGAGAATCGCGGTTATGTTCGTGATCGCGTGATTTGAATAGTTTAATGATTTTAATTGGGATTCTATTTCTACTAATAATATGTAAAGACAAGTAAACAATTAAAAGAAATTAAAGATTTAAACGAAAAACGTTAAAGGGAATTAAAACGCGACTCGAAAACCTAAATTATCAAATTTTAACCCTAAAAATGCAAATTTAATTTTTAACAATCCTAAATGATTGAAAATAATTTTAGAAAACATAATTATATTTTTTTGACTTTTATTTTATTTATTATGAATTAAAAACCGTTTTAATCTAAAAATATTATAAAAAATGTTAAACTAATTTATAAAAATCTAAAAAAATAGGAAAAATACTTTGAACAGTTTAGAATCTAGGAAAAATAAAAAGAGTTTACCAGCTTATAAGCTGGAAATAAGCCCAAAAGGGCTGAAAGGCAAAACTAGCAAATCCCCCTTAAATACCAACGCCCCAAGGGTCTAACAGAAAAGACCCAAGGGCGCAGATGGTAGAGGTGTGGGTGTTAAAGTGTTGGTTGAGTGAGGGGGAGGTCACAGGTTCGAACCCTGTGGCTTCTCTTTTTGAAAAACTTTTTTATTTTGTAAATTTAACTTTTAAAAAAGCTAAAAATAGTGAAAATAAGCAACTTTTGTAGAAGCACTTTTATTAAAAACTTAAAATAAGCTAGAGAAAAGCTAATCAAAATGACAGTTTTGCTTAACTTAACTATAAGACATTTAGCTAAAATCCTTGGACTTTTTGTGACTCAATAAGCATTTGTAAAACTGATAAGCATAAAACAGACTTGGATTTACACCTAATAAGCACTGACGACTAAAAATGAGCTACTATAATAAGCTGAAAAGCACTAAAAATGACAGCTTGCTCATTGAAGACTAAATTAGATTATGCTAAACTGTTTTTGGCTTTTTGGACTAAATAAGCTTATAGGAAACTAAAAGGCTTATAATAGACCTAAATCTAGACTTAATAAGCTATTATAACTAGAAATAAGTAAACAAAAATAAGCTGATAAGCTTCAAAAAGTACTAAACATGTTACTATGAAACAAGTTTAAAGGACTTTTTGACAGATTTTAAGCTAGGATAATAAACAAATAAGCATTAAGAATAAGTTGACAACTGAAAACAAATTAAGTACTATAAGCTAACATTACAAATGAGCAGGAGTTAAGCGAACTTGATAAAGAAATAAGCTAGAAAAAACTACTTAAAAGTGACGGTTGGCAAAAACTACTAGTTAAGACTGCTAGGCTTATAGTTAAGACTGTTTGGCTCATTTGGACTCAATAAGCACTAATTAAAACAAACAAAAACTCAAAACAAACCTAGTCCTATACCTAACAAGAACTTATAACTAGAAATAAGCAATTGAAATAAGCTAAAAAGCACTGAGAAGTATTAGGATAGTTTGACTAAAAAGGCTAGTTTACAGGACTTTGACCAACTTTTAAGCTAACATTTCAAAACTAATAAGCTGAAAGTTTAAGCTAAATTATGAAAACAGATTTAGAACTAGAATTAATTAACTCAAATAAGCTAGAATTTAGCAATTTAGAAAATAGCTAAAAAAGTGAAATGAAAAAGACAGATTACTACTTATTTTTGGATTTTTTAATGTTTAAATGACATATTGTAGCCTAAGATTTAGGACTCAAAACTAATTTTAAAACACAACAAACTAGAGGCAGATGGAAAACAAACTTCAATAAGCTGATTGTAGCCAAGACAGGTCACATTAAGCTTTGAATTATGAAAACAGATGATGAATTAAGCATATTAATGTAAAACAAGCAAAAACTTTCGACAAATAAACACTTTTAATAAGCTAAACTTAATAAGCTATTTGGACTATTTTAAGACAGTTTTAAATCAAAACAAAATAAAAGCTAAAAACAGATAGTTAAAAGCTTTAAACTAGATGAGATAATCAATAATAAGACAGATTAAGCAAAGATTAAGCAGAAATAAGCACTGAATAAGCAGATATAAGCAAACAGTAAAATAAGCAAAAAATGAAAAATGAAAACTTAGAAGGCCCTTTTGCTTAAACAAGGGCATAAAGGCTCTTTAGAGCTTAGTCTACAAGCTCTAGTTTGTTTAAAAACAAGCTAGTAAAACCCACAAGCCCTTCCAAATCTGGCTTGTCATCCACATTAGCTTTTTGAGTGATTTTTGGTGAAAATGCTTTAACACTATAAACTATAGAAAAGTTTATCTTGTTTAAGTATAATAGCTTATATATAAGTAAACATGGCTTATGATAGCTTATAACGTACTTTTAACAATAATGGAACTAGAACTTAAAAACTCAAAATTTTATAACTTAAAAACCTCAAATTTCATTAATTCTTAAAAACAGTTACAAGTCTTGAATAAAAACTACAATAAGCTAATTTTAACTCTAATAAGCTAAAAAAACTCAAAAATTCCCCTCATATGGGCTTACAAGGTCCTATTTATAGAAGAGAGATAAAAGTTCTAGGTCTTCTTCTTGTGTTTCTTCTGTGAGAGGTGTTTTTCTTGTGTGAGAGATGTCGAAGTCTTCATCATAGCCATTGATTCATCTTACTCTCCAAGGCTTGCAATCTGAGCCATTGAATTTTGTCTCTGTCCCATCAACCAATGGGATATTATAGGATTGCCAAGATGGATTGGCAGTTTATGGTGTGGGATTTGTGAGGTTTTTGTCGTAGGGTGAGAATGAAAGTGATGAATGAATAGTGTTTTTTGGCGGGTAAATGGGTGTGTTTGTTTTGGGGATAACGGGAGTTAGGATAAAAGGGTAACGGGGTTAGGGGTAAAAGGACTAATAGTGTTAGTCCATAAGGACTAACGGTGTAAAAGGAAAAGGGACTAATGGGGAAATGGATTTAACGGGTGTTAGGCTTAGGTGTAATGGGCTTATATTAATTTTGGGTTGGGCCGGTTATGAATGGTTTTGGACTTTGGGCTTTTTAAACTATAAGGCTTATGGATAAAGCTTTATGGGCTGACCCAACCCATTAACTTGGGTGCGGGTTGGCCTATTTAAGATAAACACGTCTTCGACTTTGATTTTTCATGCTCATTCAAATCCGGTGCTCGGTTTTGTCAGTTTTGGCTTTGTTTTTGTCCTTTAGTGAATATCCATTACCTGCACAACACAAATAGCAAAACACACATATATTTGGCATTTTATGTTCGTTTTTGGTCATTTAGGCTCGTTTTATTAGGTAAAAGGTATGTGTAATTAAGCACATACCAAAATCCCCCATACTAAGATATTGCCGTGTCCTCATGCAATGCCATAAGTAAAAACTTTAGAAAACCTAGAATCTCAATCCCCCTCGACTAATTACCTCGAAAAGTAGCTAAGTGTTCATCAAGGGGAATTAAAGAATCATTAGCTTTGAAAAGCCCCGTTTTGACCATTTTTATAAATCTACACTAATTACCGCACATATATTTTTTTTCTTCTAACTGGAATGTCCGTACTTTCGTTATTTTCATAACCATTAGGGTCATAGAACAAGAAGCACTTCAATCCTAAAATGCCCAAAACGATAAATTCATCATCCCCGATTTTTCACTTGTTCCAAACCAAGCTTAAAAACAAAATCATCGTTAAATATAAGTTAAGATGCTAACACTACTCATACTTGTAACTTGTGAAACTTTTCACTCCCGACAATTATTATATATTATGTGAGTGTGCTTATTTCGAATTTCAACCATGCATCAACCTTTTTAAGAAAATTGCAATATTTTTATGCTTTACGTTCCACCCAAGAATTATGATTTTGAAGACGAGATCATTCCATGTAGCAACTTTCTTCTCGGCACATCCCAGGCGAGACCGGCTTAGGTGACCAGGCTTTTGACACCCCACAGAGAATAGTATCAGAACTCACGGACCTTCGGTTTCAAAAACTCTTAGGCTTCCCGTTAAATAAACAATTCATTTAAAAAAATCACAACTTAAAACGAAATAGTCTTAGTTCAAAAGCATATTTAAATTTAAGAAAAAAAGATTTTCCCTATATTTATTAAATCACATATATTACACTTAATATAATTATACATCCTTTAAACGAAGGAAATCCTCGACCTTTTTGAAGGCTGCAACATCGGTTGTGAGCCGGCAAGATGCAGCAAACTTTTATCAGTCTCGGATAATTACTATGTGCCTTATTTAGAAGACTGCAACATCGGTTGTGAGTCAGTGTAACACCCTCAAATCTGAGTATGCAGCGGAATATTGAATATCCGAGGGCGTTACATTATGGGTCAATAGCACAAGATATAAGAACGACCACTAAGTGTGACGTTTAAAAGATACATTGAATAAACAAGTTTATTCGTTTATTACATAAGCACAAGGCTTTAAATCGTTCTACGATAAAGTTAAAAACTTCGACATTTAGTAATTGTTTACATAACAAATATTATGACTCAAATCTCTAGCTTTGACATCCCAAAAGACCTCCAATGTATCACGGCATCTCATGCCCCACTGACCTGAAAAACATGCTTTAAAACGTCAACATAAAGTTGGTGAATTCATAGGTTTAATGTAACCAAAAGTAGGACCGCAAGATTTCCAAGTGTATGATTAAGCAATAGATGCAAACATCATCAAAAGTAATTATTGTTTGCTAAGCTCATGACACCGAAGCTCGACCATTCTGTGTGCAATATGTGCCAGAATATACCCATTACGATGTTCTAAAGTAACCCGAAACATCCCAACCCGACATGGTATAGCGTTTGTTTGTCCGGTACACCCGGCACAGTTGAGGCGCTACTCCACCCAAAACTGGATTCAATCCCAAATAATAGATCTATTTATAACATTCGCGCTCGCACAAAGTAATTGACAGTTCATGATAATGGGCACAGTGGGTTATCGCTACTTGAGGCAAACACATAAACCATTTATAAAAATGTACACTTGCGTCCAGTTTTAAAACCAAGCATTTATCACCCCAAAAGATATTAATAGTTATATAAATTTGTAAAATTGGGTCATGAACTCACCTTAGCAGGTAGATCCCAGTTTGATATAAATATCCAAGCGGTATCTGAAAACCACACCGTCAAACCACCTAAGACAATACGGTCACTCATAGCTTACTTGTTAAACTAACTAACTCTATATAATAAACTAAATTTCCATTTAATTTATATATACTAGTTTATACTGTTTAATTTAAACTGTTATCACTTGTGTGGTGGTGCCCACGATTATGGTAATATTACTCGATGAATGTCGTAAACGTGAATCGTTATTTAATAAATATACTTTATTTATTAAAATCGTTATTAATTAACCCTTGCTTCAATGCCGAATATACTTATTATCATTGTCTTGTTAAACGCTTAATTAATTCACTTTCGTTAATAAAATACCTCCTGGTAGTTATAGTTATTACTACTGGTAGTGTTATAGTTCCTGCTGGTAGTGTTATAGTTCCTACTGGTAGTGTTGTTACTACTGGTAGTGTTATAGTTCCTGCTGGTAGTGTTGTTACTACTGGTAGTGTTATAGTTCCTGCTGGTAGTGTTGTTACTACTGGTAGTGTTATAGTTCCTGCTGGTAGTGTTGTTACTACTGGTAGTGTTATAGTTCCTGCTGGTATGTGTGTTACTACTGGTAAGTCGTTTATAGTTCCTCTGGTAGTGTTGTTAATACGTGGTAGTGTTTTATACAGTTCTAAGCTGGAAGTGTTGTTACTCACTGGTAGTGTTTATTCCGGCTGGTAGTGTTGTTACTAATGGTAAGTTTTTATATTATGATATATATAAATCGTTTTTAGGCATAACAATATCGTTATTTGGAGTTACAAGACGACCTTATATGGAAATGAGAGGCTGATCGTCTAAGCAAGCTCTACCATATTTCTAAGCCTAAAATCAGATTTACCAATTTCTCGATCCTCGTTCGGCGTGCCAAACTTTCTGGTCACAGTAAGCTCATTACAAATTCTGCTAAAATCCGTTTTTGACCAACAAGCTCATCAAAACTACATCTAACATGACATACAATTTATACTTTACCCCAAGCCCCCCCCCCTTAATCATTTTCCATAACGTTACTTTGTTACACGAAATCCGATAGATAACCATCTATATGCGTTTCTTAAGCCTTGTTTCTTTGCGTTAAACATTAAAGTTTTACGGGTATATTCGTGTTTTTATGTATCCAAGCACCACACACTTTCACATTGAATAACTTTATAAACATGCTTGAACCATGTAATGGGTCGAACATGCAAGTTTTTATGTACATATATTCTTTAAACTCGATTTACAAGCACTAGTATATATATGGGACGTAAACAAACAAGAAATCAACATGAGTTTCGAGCTAGAACTTAACAATCGGTATCCTATTTGTTGTCGACTCGTATTATCACCAAACGTGTATATCTAAGCTTCAAAGCTTATACCCTTTTCCTTGCTTCGCGTGAATGGTGAAATAACATCCGAATAGGGTTTGGGTTTAGTTGTCTAGCCGAATATAATGAATGAATTGGGTCAAGTTTGTTACTTTGAAGAGTGTTTAGAATATTTAAGAACTTATCAGAGTGACTAGTAAGCTTATATTTATAGGGTAGAAGCTAGTTAGAACTTTTTAGTCACAAATTCTAAAACCAACTAGCCTTAGATTTGTTAGTTGGAGATATTTGATTGTCCACTTGCTCAAACCATCCTATCAAGAGTACAATGCTTTAATTAGCTAATATTGTACATGACAATGGCTAAAAGCAAAGTTGCAAGTTTTGTGACCCTTCTTGCCCAAGTCCACGACTAACACACACACAAAAAGGAGTGAACAAATATCTTGGAAATATTTAGTAGGATACTAGGGACAACATAGGACAAGTTTTAATGAGAAACTATGATGTATTAGATATTACTTGGACTTTTGAGTAAGGTTGGTGGATTTTTGTGATCATGATATATATATACACGATTTCCTTGATTTTTACTTGACCCCATACGTGGGTTTTGGGACACTAGCACAAGATTTTGATTAAATATTGTGACTAGATACTTAAAATGTGTACCGGTTTAAGTCTAGGTAAGTCTAGGTATTTCCGTGGTGCGTCTAAGTATATTTTATTGCGAAACGTAACTCCTTTACGTGACCAATCCAAATAAAACTGAGCAAGTTTGATAATTATTACTTTAAATAATTATTAGACACTTACTGGACATAAACCTTAATTTATTTGGTGACCATTCACGTAAAATGATTTCTTTTAGTCTACGCGATTTAGCTTAAATGTCAAAATTAAAAGTAAACGCGTATCGGGCTAAAATAAATTGTTGACATTAAAGAGCCGTACAATACGTGAAAATCATAAATGTTACAGTCACCACCCGTTAAAAGAGCTTTGTCCTCAAAACTTAAGACCTTGTAGTAGATGACGATGTTCGATTTGTGAAAAGATGTGGGTATTTCTCCTTGAACGAATCTTCACGTTCCCAGGTGAACTCAGGGCCCCGCCTAG